>MU226848.1:2973960-2990214 GCA_018584345.1 Thuja plicata
TTTTATGCATGTCAATAACTGTGAATGTTTAATGAACAATAAAAGGTCAATTTACCGAGTAACAGTAATATTTATTGAAGACATCTAAGGGACTTGTGGATTTATTTTTGTGGTAACTGATTCACCCCTCCCCTCTCAGTTACTCCATCCATATTTCCAACATAAACATGTTGAATATGCTGCTGTTCTTTAATGTAGAAATACACTTTTTTTTTAAGTACTTAGAAAAGAACAAACCCATGGGGTTTGAGCACAGGCTCGTGACTCCCATGGATTTTAATTCAAAATAGTAAATTCATTCTGCATATATAATTCTTACCCTGTTACATGCTCTATTCTACTATCAAGAATGTTCATCTTTTCAAAACATCTATATGAGATGTAAACTTTGAAAAAAGAAATTGTCTCAATCAGTTTGTCTAAAATAGATTATGTATTGCAATATTCCATCATGATCAAGCACTTTTTGAAAAATGTAGCTTATGGATATCTTGTAATACTTTTCCATTATGTTTTTTCTCTGTATGTGGACACTCATGCTGATTTAGTGAACTTCTACAAATGTATAGCAGCCAGATATATGTGAATAAATACTTACTATAACAACACTTTCACACTTTCCATTAATTGAATAAAAACAATGAATTTTTAGAGTCTTTCAATTCTGTAATTCATCAGCTTTCTTCGTTCATGTCATTTCTATAGCATCTTTGACTTCTTCATATGTTTGTACCTGATCCTTCTTATGTACATGAGCAATAAACTTCTGAGATATCATCCATCCTTTTGCATATAATGCCTTATATGAAGTTCGAGCACGGGCTTGTGACATCCATTGCATCATTTTCTTTTTTGTTTCCTACATTCAGTTATAGATACCTGCCCACTTGCACACAAAATAAAACTCAATTTATTAGGTCATCAAATGATATACACCAATCAATGTTTGTGAGTGAATATAAGATAGCATTCACTCATGAATACTGGTTGGTTTGTGTTATTTGATGAACTCATAGGTTGATCTAGTCATGAAAAAGGTTTCTCAGATGGTAATACTAAGTCCCTTTTATTAAGATATTTCATTATATAGAGAAGAACAACATGTATCACAGTGATCATACATAGCAAAAGGTTTCATGTTTAGAACAAGTCCCTTTAATACTATTCTTCAGATATTATGGATGAATGTTTTCTCATTGCATTGATTTCATCAGATTAATATGCAGTTTTCAGAAAGACTGATTGTGTGTTGTTTATGTTCCACGTATTTCTTAGATCCAACTAGATCTAACATCTTTTTCAACATGATGCAGGTAAACCCTAAGAAGACCTATATGTAGATGAGGATAGACTATGAAGACCTAGGACCTGATATGCAACCAGTAATGAAGACCTAACATGCAAGCATTAAAAAAAAAAAAACAATAGGCAATGCATGGGACCTCTACTCCATACTTTCAATTATGCCTCTTATTCTACAATGTACTATTGTTTTGACATGAAAATAAAGATGAAATAACATTTGTATAATACATTTAGCTTGAATGCACAATGTAATTGATTAAAATTGTTTTTTAGAAATTCTGGAATGTGATCAATTCGTAGAGTACAAAATGACAATTTTCTGAAAATGAATGTAATTATGAAATGTTGATTAATAATACCTGAAGGATAATATTAATGGGACCTCTAAAATGCAATCTCTTCCTGATTATGATAATTTTATGCATGCTGAAAATTAGGATAACAATTATATCTCATGGACTTGACATTATTAGTATTATTTATACCATGTGATGATTTCTTCTGTATACCTTATCGATGATGTTTATGATGCTCTAGGTATACTCATGCCTTATGATGATTATTTCAGTATTTTAAATTCAAATGGAAAAATATGTTATGATATTTTGATTATGTAATCGGTTATAGTTATCAGGTACAGAAATGGAAATAGGTTATTAAGTGAAAATGTAGAATGTTTAGTCAATTCATTATGCAATTTGATTTAAATGTATGTATATGCATGTGATTTTATTGAGCTATTGATGTTTAATTTAGTGTGCAAGAAAATTATCATAGAAATCATCAGGAGAATCAGTAACCAACCCTATGTACAAACTGTAAAGCCAAGGTTGAATCTAATAAAGAGACTTGAACCTTGTTGTTAAGTGATTTTATTTGTGACCGTAAATTGTATGAATGTATTAGGTGTTTTCTCTGTGAAATTAGTGATATGTCAATGTTGTGTTATGTTATTTTACAGTGTCACTTGACACTTGTTATGTGTTTATGTGATGACATGTCTACTAAGGTTGGAAATGGAAAAAAATTAAATTGTTTAAACTTAAATGTTGTTCTAGTCACTTCTAGAGGCCAAAAGGAGGTCCTAAGGGTCAATTTTAGGAAAATCCAATTACCTTAGTGATAGGGGTATGGGTTAGGAACATGTCTAACACTTCTAAAACCCACTGGTGGCCTTGGTGACCCTCTTAATAACCCATTACTCACATGTTGCGAAAATGGAGTAAGTCTTGACCTTTTACCCAAACCCACACTCCTTTCCAATCTAGTATTTATGATAGGGGACATAGGACAACAAAAGGAATTAGGATTCAATTCTAAAATTAATGATTGTTAGGTGGGTAAGATTTGGAGACCTTTTTAGAGGCCCTTGGTAGAGTTAGAGGGTGTTCACCCACTCTCTACTTTTTGAGACACTAGGGTTTTGGATTGAAGGAAGTAAAAGGGATTGGGCTCTTCTCAAACATCATTTTTCCATAACACTTGTGAAGGTTGGTCTCAACCATTACCATGGAATCTTTCTTGTTTTGTTGCAATTAGAGTAGTATGTATTTCATTCTTTTGTATATGTGATTTATGTGTTTTATGTTGTTGTGATGTAAGGGAATGAGATTTTGGTTTGATTTCATGCTTATAGTTTTATTCTTGTTTGATTGAGGGAGTTTTGTGAAGGGTGTAATGGCATTACTCACCCTTAGATAGGGAAGAAGTGGCCATGTATGGGGGAAGGGGTTAGTTGGACTCCATGGAAGTGTAGAGTATCTTCTCATAGAGAGAAAAGGGAAAAGATGCAAGGTGTATGGGCCCCTTCATGCCAATGAAGGTTATTGATCTTGATTTGGGGGAGATAAGGAGAAGAATGTATAGAAGAGTATATGTGGATTAAAGCCTTGAAAAGGCATGGTTTTTGTATGTATTTCATTGGAAATCTCCTACATGGAAATCCACATTCACCCCTTGTTATGGGTTCATGGTGAATCCTATTGTGCAAGCCTTGGGTGGGAGTTTTCTTGTTATGTTTTGTATTGTGAATATAGTGTGATTGTCACCCGTTGGTTACCAATTCTCCTAGCTCGGGGGTGGTCTCCTTGAGACCTAGGATGGGAGGTGAGCTCTCCATGGTAATATCATGTTGTTGTTTTTTTCAGATTTTGGGAAGAACCTTGTGTTGGAGTCATTTGAAAATTGGAGCTTGGATGGTGTTCTTGTTGCCTTGATAGTAGAGACTCCTCCATTGTAGTGTCTTTTCTTGTATTGTGCCTTCATGTTTAAGGTGAAGTTTGTAATAGAATGGACTAAATTTTGTAGCCTTGAATATTGTAAATGAAGATGTAACCATTGTGAAAATGAAAGAAAATCATGTGTACAAAGTTTAGATGAATTTCAAGTTATTTCTTGCTTGTTTCTTTTAAAATTTTAATCTTGTAAATTTCAAATTAAATATATACTTTCTCCTCCCTTGAAATCTAGATCTCTATCACAAAATTATCAACACTTTATCTTGAATTCCATATTTCAATTTCAAACACTTTGGAGGATAACATGGTAACAATAGTTCATTTATCAAATTTGGACACAAATTAACAACTTACCATTATCAAATACCCTATAAATGATTCTATTGTGTATTGCATTAATAGAATATATATTGCATACATCTAACTTCAAACAACCAAAAAAATAAAATAAATGAATGAATGTAATGCAATGCAATGTTAGAGGAGAGAAAAAAAATAACACTTCCTAGATTTTTTAGAGCAAAATGCTCTCTGGAAAATGTATGAGAGAGGATTTAATTCCAAAGTTTACCACAAAGAATATTCCCCCTAGGATACCCCTCTAAATTTGGGGTTAGAGTAAAAAACCCTTCATAAATTAGGATTAAACTAAACTACCTATTAAGTTAGCAACTTGTCACCTTTTTAATAAAGTAAATGTATAATATATTAAAAAAGAAAGGATGTAAGCAATTTAATATTAAATCACTTACCCTTTTGTAAGTGGGCCCCACATCCCTCTTTCCCACCTTACTCGGCAAAGTGACTTGTCTTAAGATAATAATGACCAAGGAATGGCATGGGTTTGGGTGCCACTTCCTTGCTTCTTGTGCCACCCACCCACCCACTTGGCATTCATTTCCTCCTTACCATGCGTGAGTTTTATGCCTTGCTTTATAAGCTAAGGTTTGGGGGATGCATTTTAAAACAAAACAGTTGGTGGGCCCTAAGTTTAAACTTGCTTAGAAATTTGACCCCTCCCCTTTGACTTTTGTTTTTATCTCATCACCCACTTGGCATGTGAGACAAGGAGAAGGAAATGGTGATGGGATAGGGGTAGGGTAGGGTAGGGTAGATGAGTAGGATGGTTAGTAGGTAGTTAGTAGGATACTTAGTGGGTATTAAGTTAGTTTAAGTTAGTTAACTAGATTTACTTTCTTTATTTCTTTATTTTAAATTGTATAGTTTTTTTATAGATATACTTTTTATTTAAATGGTATAGTTTAATTATTAGATTAATAGATTTATTCTTTATGTAAAATGCATAGTTTTGCTAATAGGTTAATGGACTTATATTTTTTTATTATTTGCCTAGTTAGTGTAATAGTATATTAACATCATGTTATTAGTTGAAATTGATTAGCCTATTAGAGTAATAGATTTATTAGATTATTTAAAATTGTATAGTTTAGATTTATTAATTATATTTACTTTGATAATGTTTATCACTGTTATGTGTTTTCATGAAATTGTTAAAAAGGGTAAAATCTGAATAAAGAAGTATTAATGGGCTAGGTGAATATGTTAAATTAAGTGTTCTTTAGAATCATGGAATATTTCTCTTTGTAATTAATTAATTGTTATTATTAAAGATGTGTGAACAAATGAAGTTTAGGATTTAATTAATATTAATATCAGTTAATTGGAAAGTTTGGATAGTTCCTCAAACAAGTTATATGTATCCATTTCGCAATGTAATTGGAAAAGATTATAGTAATTGTTATCCTAATTTACAGCATGCATCAAAATAACAAAAAATAGGGAAAATTTGCATTTTTAGAAGAGTCCCATTAATACTATCCTTTAGATATTATTAATCAACATTCTATCATTACATTTATTTTCATAAGTTATTATTTGTACTCTAAGAGTTGATCACATTCCAGAATTTCTAAATTATAATTGATCAATTACATTGTGCATTCAAACTGAATGTATTGTACAAGTGTTGTTTCATCTTTCTTTTCATGTCAAAGTAATAGTACATTTCAGAATAGAAGGCATAATTGAAAGTATGGAGTAGGGGTCCCATGCATTGCCTTGTGGTTAGTTGCTTGATGGTTGCATATAAGGTGCTGGGTCTCCATAGTCCATATCTTCATCTGCATTTAGGTCTTTTAGGGTTCACCTGCATCATGAGAGAAAGTGGGGTGTTAGATCCAGTTGGATCTAAGCAATACATGGAATAGAAACAACATACAATTAGTTCTTCTAAGGCTGCATATCAATCTGATGAAATCAATGTAACAAGAAAACATTCATCCATAATATCTAGAAAATAGTACTAAAGGGACTTGTTTAAAATATGAAACCTTTTTCTATTAATGATCACTTTGTTGAATGTTATTCTTTTCTCTGAATAAAGGGGATTTGACATTTCCATCTGAGAAACTTTGATCAACCTGTTAGGACAATAAATACAAATGAATCCACCAACATTCATAAATGAGTGTCATCCTAGATGACACTCACCTATAAACATTAATGTATTTATTCTATCTACTATCCTGAGAAATTGAGCGGTGTTTTGTGTGCAAGTGGGTAGGTATGTATAACTGAATGCATGAAACAAAAGAAGATAATGCAGTGGATGTCATGATCCCGTGCTCGAACTTCACATAAGCCATTACATGCAAAAAGATGGTTTATGTTTTAGGAGGTTATTTCCCACATATTGAATGCAGAAGAAGATGCAAATGCATGAAAGAATTCAAAAGATTCTATAGTAGGCACATGAGAAAAGAAATATTTTTAATGAACTGGAGAAATATAGAATTGAAAGAAATCTGAAAGTCCATTATCTTAATGCAAATAAAGGAGATTGAAAAATGTTGTTATAGTAAGTTCCTCTTATTGCTTTCAAACAACTGTTAATAGTTCATTTTGGAGATCAAAATTGAAAACCACGTGC
This sequence comes from Thuja plicata, assembly GCA_018584345.1. Taxonomy (NCBI): domain Eukaryota; kingdom Viridiplantae; phylum Streptophyta; class Pinopsida; order Cupressales; family Cupressaceae; genus Thuja; species Thuja plicata. Next base: position 2,980,453 of record MU226848.1, read on the forward strand.
ATAGAGATTGTGCATATACTCTATAAAGTGAGAAGATGCTATTATGTTTGTTTTAAACAACTGAATTTGCAAAGAAAAGATACATAAAAAGAAATGTGAAAGCTGCAAGTGAAAATAGTGATAAAAAATCTCAATATCAACATGGGATTACATTCATAATGGTGAAACACACATAGAAGACAAATATGATGGACAGAATATCATAGAATATCCATGAGGTTCATCAGATGATGTCATATTTAATGGTTCTGAAAGAATGTAGTTTTTTACCTTCAGACAAAGTTTCAAGAGAGTATCTTTATGTAGAGTTTTTAAACAAATACATCTCATACTGATGTTTTAAGAAAAGATGTTCATTCATGATAACAGTGCAGCGTATGCAATCTTGATAAAAGAAATATACACGCAAATTAGGGTTTCCTATTTTGAGTAAAACCCATGGGAGTCACGAGCCCATGCTTGAACCCCATGGGTTTTCTTTCTCATATACATCTCAAAAGGAGGAGAGTGTATTCTTTGCATTAAAGAAAACAACATTTTCAACATATTATGTTTCCATTCTAAAAAATGCTCATACTATTATCAGTAAAACTATGAACTGAATGTGTGTTTTTTAACATTATAAAACATATTGGAAAGGAAATATCTTGTGTATGTTGTTTCAGATAGTGGATGTTTGGCTTGAATAGAGAAGCATCTTTTTATGCTTACTACATGTTTTGTTCAAAGATAGAAAGAGGAGTATTTTTTAAGAAAAAGAGCATTTGACAATCATGAAACCCGTGTTTCACTATAAATCTAGACAAGCATCAAGATAAATAGTAAATGCATCTTCAAAAGCCATGTGGGTATTACAAATGATAGCATGGACACCAGTTGACAACAAAGTTCAACATTAAGTAGTGCTGTAATGATGGGCTCAACAGCAAACAAAGACCAGTTCAACAACTATGTGAGTGTTTGACTACAGTCAACATCAAGAAGAGCCTAAAAATTAAGTAATGATTACATTATTATTGGCTACAACAGTGCATTCTTGTTTTACATTTGAAAAGTAGTGAGAAAAATAATAATGATCACTTATCTGTGGAGTGGTGTTGAGATGGATTCAAAGAACAAACAATAGAGGCTGCGGTGTCTCTCCCAGCTCCATATTACATTGTGAACTGGGGATGAGTCTCAAACTATGGAAGAGATATCCTGAGTTCAAAGGTGAGTTTCATGGTAGCTCGACACCTCAACCATAGTTCGAGATGACTCCCAGACTTGCAGTGGTGGTTTGACCAAACATCAACTCCAAAACCTGAGTTACAAGCAATTTTGCAGTGCCATTTGTATTGGCTTAAAGACACTACACCACCAAGTTGTTCCAACATTCAAGAAAATAGAAGATAACTCACTGTTAAAACCTGAATTCAAGCAAAGAAAGGACTATAGAACTCCAACAGTATTGAAGAGAAAGTCAATAAAAGATGCCATGTATTATGGTGAGTCAAAAACCACATCTTTTCTTCCTTATAAAGCTCATGAATCTAGAGCTTCTCCTCAAAATGGAGGCAGATATGTTGCAGAAGATCATGGTTTCTAGATTCAACATGGCGGTGCCACAAAAGAAAATCCCTAAGATACAAATGAAACTGATGAACAAAATGCATTGTGTTTTACCCAAATTGGAAGTCCACTATCAGATGGAGTAAATACAGTTACAGTTCCTAGTGCATTGACATTCCCTCCACATTGCTATGATGGTACCTTTTGGTGCCATGAAGTATAAACTATCTTTTCAAAATAAATTGGTCATGTCGATGGTTGACTGTGATCAAGCAACAAGCTGCAATTATACTAATTGCTCGAGTATGGTGTTGGTAGAGTTAGAGCTTTTGTGTAATCGGGTTATGTTAGGATTAGGGTTGCAGTGTTTGCATTGAGAGGTCATGTGTTTTCAATTTTGTGCTTTTGAGAGATTTAATAAAGTTGATAATATATGTAATAAGATATATTTTTATTTATCAACTTTATAGGGGCTAAAACTTAGGGTTTGATTTAGGGTACTAATTTGTCCCTATAGTTTAGGAGGTTTAATCTCATGGAGGGTTTTTGAGGGTGAAATATTTTTGAAAATGAGCCATGTTGGCTATATAGTGGTTTTTTTTTCTTTGTATTGGGGGGAGGTGGTCGAATTGTGAAGAGAAGAGCTTTAGTGAATTTCTTATTCCTATAAGGGGGGGTCGAATTGTGAAGGGGGGTCAAATTGTGAAGAGAAGAGCTTTAGTGAATTTTTTATTCTATAAGCTATCTATTTATGCATTTGTAACCACTGTTAGTTAATACTTGTGATTTCAATTTTGTGCAAGGGCATGTTTATGTTCCTTCTTACTATTTTGAGATCCATTCATGTAACTACATACAGATTTTAAGAAGAATATAGTTGACCCATTTTTCATATATCTTTCTGATCATTTGTCTAAATCCTATTCAATTTTCTGCAATTCAAGTGTAATACATCTATAGTATGGATTAGTGGATTGTATCCTTTCCCTATTCTAGATTACAAATTATAAAGCCTTTTGAAAAACATGCATGTTGTTGATAGTAGTTTTTGCTATTTGTGGTTAAACCCTAATAGTGACCTTCTAATCAACCTATGTATTGGATAGTGAGTAATATTGCAGAGAACATTAGGATATATTAAATAAGTGTCAGTTTAAAGCTTTGAGAGATCTGAATCTATTTGGTGTATCACCTTTTCAAGTTTTATTTAAGAAATTTTAGTTAGATTTTCTCCCTTTCCCTTTTTCAAAATTAGGAGAAGATAGTACAAAATTGATACCCAAATTCAATAGGAACCAACCTAGAATCTAGAGACTCTTTCTCATCCATAGTTTACCCACAGCTAGAGGAAGTTTTCATTGTCAGATAGAATTTTCATGAAGCATTAATGCCTGATTTAGGGTGAAAATTCTAAGCCCTAACAATTTTTGGCACACCCGGTGGGAAAATGAATTGCTTCTCAGTTCTAAGCAGTTAGTTCTTTGGTTGTTTTAAATTTCAGTTTCAGCTCTCACTGTGGATTTTAATGAGCAGAACTCCAACAAGATCAAACAAGGAAGGATTTGTATACCAGGAGTTAGAGTGAAGTAGAAGGGAAGGAAGGCCATCCAGAGGTGGAAGAACATCACAAAATCCAAGAGGTGCTCCATTGAATTCAAATTTCACTTCATTTGATAACCCAATTTTTGAAGATCAAGCTATAATTTAGAAGGACGTGAGGTTATTATTGAAGAAATCAGTCTTCCTAAAGATCTAAGTGTTCCTAACCTGTCTGGATCAGAATTTCCAAGTGTTGAAAATTTATTTATAGATAATTCTATTTTTGGAGCCTCTACAAGTGGAACTGCAGCAATTACTCAAAATTTGAAGACTTACCAAAGGAAGGTAGTTCAGTTTACCTAGCCTCCTTCTACATCTACTGTTTAGCAACAAGTACAATTAGCTACAGGAATGGCAAGACATCTGCCATTTATTCCTTTTGATCAAGGTAGTCCTCTCCAGATTGTAAATCACAATAATATACCTTTGGCTGCCTTGAAAGGTTTTCCATCATTCACCGGAGAAGGTCAAGTGACAGCTATCGAACACATCAGAGATATTGCATCTCTTTGCAATGTCCATCATGTCATGGAGGAAGATGTGGCTATGAAGCTATTGGCTGCATCACTTAAAGGTAAAGCTCTTGACTGTTTCAGAAATCTTTGAGTAAATTCTATTGCTACATGGGATGTTTTTGGGGAAAGGCTTTCTAAGTTTTTTGAGGATAAATCTGACAATTTGTCTCTGGTAGATCAACTAACTACCATTAAAAGGGCTCCACAAGAGGAACTAAATGATTTTAATCTCAGATTTCAGAAGACTTGGAATAGGATCCCTACCATGGTAAGACCCTCTACTGAGTAAGAATTTTTATACTTTCTTAAAAGCTTGAATAGTGATATTTCAGTAATGATCCAATCAATGGGAGGGAATTCTTTACCTCAAGCTTTTGATATTGCAATAAGGGAAGAGAATAGTCTCATCCAGGCATGAAAGATAGCTCCTAGGCCACCCATGCCTTATTTTCCTAACATCCAATCCAATATGCCACTAGTTATTCCACCTCTAGCTTCATTGCTATCTTATAAAAGTGAAGAAATTATGCCTATTATTCCTCCCAGTGAATTCCAAAGCATAAAAAATAGCCAACAAAAGAATGAGAGCTTGCTATAGACTTTTGGGAATGAACTAGTAAACTTGAAAAGGCAGCAAAGCCATCCAATATCCCATACTCAAGGTCAATTTTTTGGTTCTTCATCTCAGCAGCCTAATCATCCCAGCTATCAAGGCAACAAGCAACAATATCAAGGAAATAGTAATACCAATAGGAAAAACTAGAACCAAAGGCCTTATAGACCTTACAACCCAACACCTCTTAACGCTATTAGGGATATTGTTCCTAGCCAAAATAACCTTGCTATAGATTATGAATGGTGTTATCCCTGCAATGAACAACACAATCAGTCTAAGTGTACTAATGGAGTGCTTAATCAAGCCTTAATGGTTCAAAGTGTAATGGATTCACAACCTACTATATCCACTGAAGAGGCTCAAAAACACTGTGATACAACTACTCCTAACACTGCATTCCTCAATTGGCAAGAGGAAGAGTTCTGTGGAGTGAATGATGATTCATCCATATCAACAAACACAAGAGCCAAGAAGAGAGCTCTAGAATCAGAGCAGTTGGCTTCTAGGATTGCTACTACAAATAAATCATCAGCCATTCCACCAGTTTCAATCCTAAAAGGGCCCTCTACTCATGCCAATAGAGAAACATAGTATCAGAAATAGGTGGATCAGAGTATTAGTAAGTCACCTCAGAAGGTATAGTTTTTTGTTCCTCATAACATTGTTGATAATATGAAGAAGATGAGTGTTTCAGTTTCTATGTGGGATTCATTAGCTATTCCAGGGCAAACTGATTTGTTGAAAGAGGAGCTATCTAAAGAGGCAACAATTCCACATCTATCCAAAAAACATCCTCTAAAAGTAGTCATGGCCAATTCAGAGCCTTCAAAAGTGCATGATGAAGTGATTAAAGAAGAAAATAAGATTGGTAAGGTACAACAACTAGAAGTAAAATTGAATAAAAAGATTGTAGATTTAAAAAAAATCAAGAATACCAGTTGAAAGAAAGCTAGCAAATATGCAGAAGATGACAGAAAAAGAAGGTAAGAAATCTACAAATGTTAAACCTCCTCCTTTCTATGTCTCTTTAATTATTGGAAACAAATTAGTGCATAATTTCATGGTAGACAGTGGTGCAACCAACACTGTCATGCCAAAGAGCATACCTGATGTATTGGATTTAAGGTATGAGCCTCTTGAGAAAGGAGTTGTTCAGCTTGATGGTTCTTCAGTCAAAACAGTAGGGTTTGTTAAAAATGCCATTTTAACCTTGCACTCATGTCCAAACTTCTCCATTTCCCAGGATATTTTTGTCATAGATCTACCACCTTACTTTTCTCTGTGTTTATCAAGAGACTTCACAGGCAAGATAGATGGATATTTCTCATCAGATTGGTCTCACCTATATTTCAGAACTAGATATGGTGCTCAGGTGACCATAAAGTCAGAGTTTATGGCCAAAGACCATATAGAGCCTTATAATCCTAGCCCCATGAATGCAAGTTGTGTGATCATGGATCCAGATGAAATCAATGAGACTTCATCTTATAACACACAAACTGAAGGATATCCTGATTTTGTCCTAGATGAATGGGCAACTAGAAGTGATAAAGATATTGATGTGTTTGATGCTGGTTTTGGTAGTTATGTAATGCTAGAATCTAATTTAGTTGTTCCTAATTTGATTAAAGATCAATGTCCTGAATCTGAATTATCTAACCAACTATGGGATTTATATTTTGATGGATTTAAGAACAAAGATGGTATTGGTGTAGGAGTTATCTTGGTTTCACCTCATGGTGATAAATTTTATGTTGCTTACAAGTTATCTTTTCCATGCTCTAACAATATAGAAAAATATGAGAGCTTGATCCAAGGCTTGGAGTGGGCTAGGAAAAGGGGAATCAAATGTTTAAGGGCATTTGGAGATAGTGAGTTGATAGTGAGGCAGGTGAGAGGAATTAATACTATTAAAAATGATCTCTTAAAGCTGTATAAGTCAAGAGTGTTTGATATTTTGGAAGATTTTGATGCCTTGAATCTCATTTCTATACCTAGAAAGAAAAAAATGCATGCTGATAGATTGGCTGGTATTGGTGCGCATGCTTCAATTACAGGAAATAAAGGACTAATTTTAGACCAATCACATGTTGAAATTTTTGTAAGGCCGTCTATTCCAGACAATGGTGCTAATTGGCAAGTTTTCAATACTGATGAACACATCTTGAGTTTTAGGATAGAAAATGAAGGGTTTTTAGCCCTTAAAAGTGATAAGTATGATCAACAAATGGAGAATCAAGTGAGCCAGCTGAAGAGTAACAAGCTTCCAAGAGGATTGGTTAGCCTAGAATCAACCTTTAATTCTGATGATCAATTCAAAAAGAGTTAAACCAGTTTACTGGTTAAAGAAGATCATTATGAGGAGGTGGAGATCTTTAGAGACAAGCATCTAAAGGTTGGTAAAATAAACTCTCCCAAAGAAAAAGAATTGTTTATTGATCTTTTTAGAGAATATAGTGATGTATTTGCTTGGGATTATGCTGATTTAAAAGGATTTGATCCTCAACTAACTCAGCATATTATAGAGTTAGAACCAAATGCAAGACCAATCAGGCAAAGGCAAAAGCCCATAAACCCCAAATTAGAACCTTTAATGATGAAAGAAATAAGAAAGCTCTTAGATGGAGGCATTGTATTCCCAATAAATCATACATCATGGGTGTCCAATCTAGTTCCAGTAAGGAAGAAAAATAGAGAGATAAGACTCTGTGTAGATTTTAGAGACCTTAATAGGGCATCTCTGAAAGATAGGCATCCTCCCCCTTCTATGGAGCAGATCCTTCAATATGTTTCAGGTTCTGAAAGATTCTCACTTTTGGATGGATATTCTGGTTATAACTAGATTTTAGTTAAAGAATCTGATTAGTTCAAAATAGCCTTTACTACTAATTGGGGTACAATGGCTTACAGAAGAATGCCATTTGGGCTGTCAAATGCAGGGGCTACTTTTTAGAAATCAATGGACATGGCTTTCAAAAATTTGATGTATAGTTTTGTTCTAGTATATCTAGATGATGTTACCATTTACAACAAAATTGCAAACCAGCACATTGACCATTTGAAACAAATTTTGCAGAGATGTAGAGAGTTTGGAATCTCTCTTAATCCAAATAAGTCTATTTTTGCGGTACATGAAGGCAAAATTTTGGGGTGCCAAGTGTCTAAAGGAGGTACAACAATTGATCTTGAAAGGATTCATGCAATTCTTGAATTATCACTGCCAAAACATAAAAAGGGATTGCAGAGTTTTATTGGAAGGATACATTTTGTTAGGCGCTTTATTCCTAATATTGCAAATTTATTGAAACCTTTGACTTCTATGTTAAAAAAGGATGTGCCTTTCAGCTAGACTGCTGAAGGAAAGGAGAGTTTTGAGCAAATTAAACATGCCTTACCTTCAGCCCCTACTTTAGCTAATCCTAACTTCTCTAAGGATTTTGTTTTATATGCTTATGGTGGTATTGACATAGTTTCAGCAATGCTGGTGCAAAAGAATGAGGAAGGACAGGAGAAACCAGTAGCCTTTTTTAGTAAAGGTATGAATAATTATGAGAAAAAATATAGTTTTGTAGAAAAACATGTACTAGCTATTATAAAATCCTTAAAGAAGTTTAAGCATATGGTTGCTGGGAATAGAATACATCTAATGATTGCACACCCTAGCATTAAAGAATTTCTGTTGAATAAAGATTTTAGTGAAAAGAGGGCAGGGTGGATAACTAAAGTCATGGAATATGATGTACAAATCCATGTGACCAAGCTGGTTAGAGGGAAAGGCTTATGTGCTCAGATGGTAGAAGGAGAAGACCAGGTTAAAACCACTGAAGGGGCCATCTTACCCCAAGGTAATTCTGTACTAATTAATGATTAAACATCCTCGTTATCAGATATGACTAGATTTTTGCAAACTGGTCAATGTCTAATAAATCTTGATAGAGCCAAAAGAAGGTACTTTAGGCTTCAATATATTCCTTATGTGCTAATTGATAACCTTCTATATAGGAAAGATCTTGTCGGTATGCTTCTTAAATGTATAGATTATATTGATTAGAATAAGATTTTGTCTGAATTTCATGATGGATCTTGTGGAGGAAATTTCAGACCCAAAACTATAGCATGGAAAATTCTAAGAGCTGGCTATTATTGGCTAGATTTATTCAAAGATGCTCATTCATGGGCAAGAAGATGCCAAAATTGTGCTATGTTTGCAGGAAAACAAAGGTTGGAAACATTGCCATTGAAACCAATCATTGTTGATCTGCCATTCAACAAGTGGGGAGTGGACTTTATTATCCCAATAAACCTAATTCTAGTGTAGGGCATAAATGGATCTTGATTGCTACAGATTATTTTACTAGGTGGACTGAGGCCATTGCACTAAAGGAATCTTCTGGAAATGCTGTTATGAATTTCTATGATGATATTATTACAAGGTTTGGAGTTCCTCACTCCATAGTATTAGATAATGCCTTAGCTTTTGTTGGATCATATATAATCGAATGGGATGTCAAGAATGGTATTTATTTAAGTACTTCTTCTAATTACTATCCATAGGGTAATGGTCTTGCAGAGTCTACAAATAAAAACCTAATCAAGATTATCAAGAAGACTTTGCAAGGAAACAAGAGAGATTGACACTCTAAGTTGAAGGCAGATTTGTGGTAGGATAGAATTACACCTAAGCAGGTTATTGGGAATTCACCCTGTCCTGGTTTATGGAAAAGAGGCCAAATTGCCTATATCTACATAATTTCTAGCGTTCCAGCTAGCTGATCAAATGCTACTTTTTGAGGAGGGAGACCCCTTAGCCTTGAGGTATGCTGGTTTATTGCAGTTGGAGGATTAAAGAAAATGGGAATTTAAAACTATGGAATTGATTCAAGAACAAACTAAGAGGTCTTTTGACAAGAAGACTACATCTAGGGATTATGAAGAAGGTGATCTAGTACTCAAGTGGGATGTACTAAAAAGCAGGCCAAGGTAGCATGATAAATTTGATAACTTTTGGGCAGGCCCTTTTGTTATTTCAGCCTGTAGAGAAAACAATGCTTATCAGTAGTTGTCCACAAATGATGGAGAAGTTCTACAAATTCCAGTTAATGGAATACACCTCAAGCTTTTCTTTGAGGACTAGGTTTTAGTCTAGGTTTCATTTTCAATAAGTGTTGTCCAAGCACATAGGTCTCTAGGTTTCTCAGGTCTTTAGGTTGCATTACTCTAGGGTAGCTGCATTTTCATTTCAATAATTGTTGCATTCATGGTTTCTAGTTTCCTAACTCTATTGCCCAAGGATAAAGGTCTGGGGTTCTGTCTAGCAGGTAGACATCCAGTAGAAGTTGCCAAAATTGTTATCCTAATTTATAGCATGCATCAAAATAACCACAAATAGGAAAAAATTGCATTTTTAGAAGAGTCCCATTAATACTATCCTTCAGATATTATTAATCAACATTCTATCATTACATTCATTTTTAGAAGTTA
>MU226848.1:2997014-3043176 GCA_018584345.1 Thuja plicata
CTGAACTTCTTGACTCTTGTGGGACATTTAGATGCAAAGTGACCTATCTTATTACATGAAAAACATTTGAATGGAAGCTGTCCTTCATATTTACCTTTTCCTTTCTTTTCTCTTCTAGCAATCATAGTTATGATTTCCTCAAGTTCTTCATCAACTTCTTCTTTCTAATTGTGACTGGAGGTGTGTAAGGATTTATTACCATGGATTGTGGCTTTGAAGGTTGTTTCACATTTAATTTCAATCTTCAATCTTGATATCTCAAATGTAGAGATTTTGTTGATTAGAGTCTCTCTCTTGAAGTTTTGTGAGAATTGCATAGTTTCCTCTAGAATACTGATCTTGTTTTCATATTCTGATGTCAAAGTAGTTAACAATTTATCCATTATATCTTCTTTTGATATTTCACCACCATTGTTCCTGATTCTGGATACTGCTTCATTTATCCTTTGATTGAAAGCTCTAATGTTCTCTTCTAGTAACATCTCAAGACTGTTGTATTTCTTCTTCCATGTCTTCTTGCGTGCATTCTTTGTTTGAACATCTCCTTCAAACATGTCTTCTAAATACTTCCATATGGTATATGCTTTGTCAATCTTCTTGATTTTAGAAAATTCAGTGTCAGAGAAGGTGCTGATTAGGGCTTCTTTGGCAATTGCATTATTGGTAAATGTTTCCTTTTGTCTATTAGTAGCATCATCCTTTGCAAGGTCTTTCAGAGATGGAATTACAACCTCTTGTGTGGAAATTTCAAAGATCTCAAATCCAATGCACTATAGATGTGTTCTCATTTTGTTTTTCCAATCCAAATAATTCTCTCCATCGAACTTAGGGCTTTCTTTTCTGAAGTGAGACATCTTGATCTACCTTAAGCTATTAGGCTTCTTCTCCAAGGCACTTGGCTCTGATACCAATTGTTAGAATAGTCCAAAAGGATAACTGAGAGGGGGGGGGGGTGAATCAATTATTAGTTACTTCAATCTATTTTTACTTCTTTAACATTAGTGTACAACAAAGTAAATGCATAATCAGATAACACAGTACTCAACACACACTTTGATTACAGGGAAACCCAATGGTAAAAACCCCGGTGGGAATTAGCACCCATAATTAACTATACTTGTTTGTAGTAATCCCTGTTAGAAGATATTTCAACCTTGTTAGGATTTTTACAATACAATGCAATAAGTATGGTGACCTGGTTAAGGGTCGGACCCTATTAGGAGTCTTTTACAAGTAACCCTATTAAGGGTGGTGGACTCATTGTCCAAAAGCTCACTACTTGATGGTGAAGGCTACAACCTTCTGAATAACAGATATGCACTATATCTGATGATGAACTATAGAGTAGACCTACTGTCTTGATTATTTCTAGTGTATTACAATCTTTCACTTCTTCTTCACATAGATCCTTGATGAATGAACCAACTTTGATAATCTGCTTTGTACATCTTTCTTTACATTTTGTATCATTCACACTTGGCGTATCACAATTGAACTACTATAAGTATCTTCTCAAAATTAGAAGGTCATGTTGGCTCTTAGAAACACTTCATCAATATCTTAGTCAGCTTAACTAAGCATGCAAAAAATATTAAGTCCACGGAAGTCAATGCTGAACAGACGCGACGCTTCACTAAGTCGACCTCACCAAATTAACCATAACTTTGCAATCATCTTGAAACACGTTTGGTGCCTTTGGATTTGTATCATCAAATCATAACTAAACATGAATATACACATGCATATCCTAAAGATAGGCACAACTCATGTAACACATTATATATGTCGGCCCTAAACAGTTATGCTTCCAGAACTGTAACTGCTAATAACAGAATTGCATAACTTTACTGAAACATAATATCTGGGTCTACATGTATGATCATAACATAATAAACAAGTCAAAAACATGTATCTATCCATGCAAGTCTTCATGTCATCATTCAGATAATTATATATAGAATTACTACTATGTATTATATGTTGTCATCAATGACAAACATACAAACAATCAACTGCTCAGAATCAAATCTCCAACAACAAGGAAGTTTGCAGCACCATTTGTATTGGCTTAAAGACACTACACCACCAAGTTGTTCCAAAATTCAAGAAAATAGAAGATAACTCACTGTTAAAATGCAAATTTGAGCAAAGAAAGGACTGTAGAACTCCAACAGTATTGAAGAGAAAGTCAATAAAAGATGCCATGTATTATGGCGAATCAAAAACTAAATCTTTTCTTCCTCATAAAGCTCATGAGTCTGGAGCTTCTCCATAGAATGGAGGTGGATATGTTGCATAAGATCATGGTTTTTAGATTCAACATGGTGGCACCACAAAAGAAAAACCCTAAGATACAATTGAAACTGATGAACAAAATGCATTGTGTTTTACCCAAATTTGAAGTCCACTGTCAGATGGAGTAAATACAGTTACAGTTCCTAGTGCATCGACATTCCCTCCACATTTCCATGATGGTACCTTTTTGTGCCATGAAGTATAAACTATCTTTTCAAAAGAAAGTGGTCATGTTGATGGTGGACTGTGATCAAGAAACAAGCTGCAGTTACACTAACTACTCGAGTATGGTGTCGGCAGAGTTAGAGGTTTTGTGTAATTGGGTTATGTTAGGATTAGGGTTGCAGTGTTTGCATTGAGAGGTCATGTGATTTCAATTTTGTGCTTTTGAGAGATTTAATAAAGTTGATAATATATGTAATAAGATATATTTTTATTTATCAAATTTATAGGGGCTAAAACTTAGGGTTTGATTTAGGGTACTAATTTGGCCCTATAGTTTAGGAGGTTTAATCTTGTGGAGGGCTTTTGGGGGGAAATATTTTTGAAAATAAGCCATATTGGCTATATAGTGGTTTTTTTTCTTTGTATTGGGGTGGGGGGTCAAATTGTGAAGAGAAGAGCTTTAGTGAATTTCTTATTCCTATAAGCTATCTGTTTATGCATTTGTAACCACTATTAGTTCATACTTGTGATTTCAATTTTGTGCAAGGGGATGTTTATGTTCCTTGTTAATATTTTGAGATCCATTCATGTAACTGCATACAGATTTTGAGAAGAATACAGTTGACCCATTTTTCATATATCTTTCTGATCATTTGTCTAAATCCTATTCAATTTTCTAAAATTCAAGTGTAGTACATCTATAGTATGGATTAGTTGATTGTATCCTTTCCCTATTCTAAATTATAGATTATAAAGCCTTTTGCAGAACATGCATGTTGTTGATAGTAGTTTTTTCTATTTGTGGTTAAACCCTAATAGTGACCTTCTAATCAACTTATGTATTGGACAGTGAGTAATATTGTAGAGATCATTAGGGTATGTTAAATTAGTGTTAGTTTAAAGCTTCGAGAGATCTGAATCTATTTGGTGTATCACCTTTTTAAGTTTTATTCATGCAATTTTAGTTAGATTTTCTCCCTTTCCCTTTTTCAAAATTAGGAGAAGATAGTACAAAATTGATACCCAAATTCAATAGGAACCGACCTAGAATCTAGAGACTCTTCCTTATCCATAGTTTACCCATAGCTAGAGGAAGTTTCCATTGTCAGATAGAATTGTCATGAAGTCTTAATGCCTAATTTAGGGTGACAATTCTAAGCCTAAATAGTAATTATGAGGACCTTGTTTAATCAGGAATGTTTAAGGAATGTAATGAAATTGAATAGGATTAATAAGTTGGATTACTAGATCAACCATTAATGGAGTTAGTATACCCCTATGTCCCTATAGTACTAAACCGTAGAATCTCTTACCATCTATCAAGTTGGAATATCGACTCTGCATCTGCCTTTGTTGATAACCCCAGCTCAATCTATGACTTGACCTTTCATCTTGAAAAGAAACTTCACCATGTTGTCACCTTTCCTCAACGCTTTTAGTATATTGTGCCATCTTAGTTGTTGTTCTTCTATTTTTATGTTTTTAAAAAAAAAAAATTTGTCTATGTATTTTGCCCTAGTTTTGGGCATAAAATTTTGGTATCAGAGCCATGTTTTGACACTAGGAACCTAAACCATTACATTTCAACTCATTTCAAACTTAGATTATTGTGTAAGATGCCTTCTGTCACACGAGCTGGCTGACAGGGCAGAGGTCGTAGAGCTCCCCATGTTGAGTTACAATGGGGGGATGTACCTCCACCACCACCACCTCCACCACCTTAGAACCCTAACCAAGATATTCTGGATGTCCTCCAAAATCTGATTGGGGTAATTCAGCAGAGGCTACCACCCATAGCCCAGCAGCAGATTCCTGAAGGGGAAGAATAGATTCTAGAAGATGATAGAGCAGTTAGTAGAGAAAGGAGTAGGAGTCCCCCACCTAGGGCTATTGAGAGTCATGGTGATCATGAGGGTGAGTCAGTTCTTCAAATTGTATTACCATGCGAGCATGAGATACATGCTAGAGAGGGACCCCCTAGAGATGTTGGAAATGACATCCAAGAGTTATTGTGACTCCAACCACCCTTGTTTTTGGGATCTACTGATGGGTCAGTAGCAGAGGCCTAGTTACAAAGCTTACGGTGATGCTTTGGATTGCATTCTTATGGGGGTAATCTAAAGGTGTGACTTGTAGTACATCTCCTTTGGGAGAAAGCCTCCACTTGGTGGGAGCAGGAGGAGTCCATAGGTGGGGTGAGTATTGACACACTCACTTGGGAGAATTTTGTGGCCCTCTTCCAAGAGAGATATCTCTCTAAGCATTTCAGATAGAGATAGATAAAGGAGTTCCATGATCTCCAGTAGAGAGGTCTCACAGTGATCCAGTATGAGAGTCAGTTTCTCGAGCTCCCTCCATATGTTGATTATATGAAGGATGAGAAACTGTGTATCCATTGTTTCATTAAGGGGCTCAATATGTCTCTTCAAGGTACAGTACACTTAGCATTTCCTACCACATTCAGAGAGACAATTGAGATGACACTTGTAGCTGAGGATATTTGTACTAGACAGGAGTCACGAGATTGGTCTCAGCACCAAAACCCCTCTTCCTAGTAGTCGGGACAACAGAGACCCCCTTGGAAAGGGAACCAAAATCACTCAGCTGGATCCTTTAAGGGTCAAGATTCTTTGCAACAGAGATCTTAGTAGGATTCTAGACAGAGGCCTTCACAGGGTTATCAAGGCTCGAAGCCCAAATAGTGGCATTCTTAGGGTCCTAGACATGATCAGAGGACACATACCCTTCAGGCACAGCCAGCTAGGACTTAGCAGTCCTCTAGGGGCGATTATAGTAATTCTAGCAGGACCGGAGGACCACAATAGTCCAGATCACATGGAGTGTAGATTCAGACCAGAGGGCCATGTTACACTTGCAGTGGCATGGCATGGGTCATATAGCGAGAGAGTGCCCACATGGATAGTCACTTGGTGGTCAGAGAGGAGCTACTTCAGAGCCTACAGTTGAAGACATGGGTAGAGCCCATAGAGTTTTTGCAATGGTTGATAACCACTAGGCCGAGCATTAGGCTACACTTATTGAGGCCGCAGATATGATACGAGGTAGTATGGTTACTATTTTATTTGATATTGGAGCTACTGACTCCTTTATATCTCCATATGTAGTGGAGTGTTGTGGGCTAGTGAAAGTTAGACAAGATGTCAGTTGGGAGGTATAGTTAGCCTCAGGAGCTAGGGTGTCAGTTAGTTCCATGGTCTAAAATTGTCTGATTCAGATTGGAGACATAGCTATGACCTTTCATTTACGCATTACCCCTCTAGGTTCATATCATGTGGTCCTTGACATGGATTGGATTTATGACCACAGCACAAAGATGGATTGTCGACAGAAGAGGGTAGAATGTGTGGATGAGCATGGTATTCCTAGGGTGATCTCTGGAGTGCAGAGACCCGTATCTCTTCACATTATTTTTTCTATGCAGCTTAGGCAGTGCGTACGAAAGGGATGTCAGCTATTTTCTATCACCATTAGTGACAGAGAGGAGGATTTAGAGAGGGAGCCATCCCTTGATGATTTTCCTATCCTATGAGAGTTTGCAGATGTATTTCCTTTAGAGCTCCCTAGTATGCCTCCACCTAGAGCAGTGGATTTTCACATAGACCTTGTGGCAGGAGCTGACCAGTATCGTGAGCACCATATAGGATGACTACCCATGAGCTTAATGAGATCAAGATTCAGCTGGAGGAGCTCTTGGAGAAAGGGCATATTTGACCTAGTGTGTCACCTTGGGGTGCACCAATGATCTTCATGAAGAAGAAGGATGGATCACTTAGGTTGTGCATTGATTATCGGTAGTTGAACAAAGTAACTATTAAGAATTGATACCCACTTCCTAGGATTGATGACCTCTTTGATCAGTTATAGGGTGCTCAAGTGTTTTTGAAGATTGATCTGAAGTTAGGTTATCATCAGTTGAGAATTGTGGAGAGTGATATCCACAAGACTGCATTTTGTACAAGGTATGGTCACTATGAGTTCGCCATGGTACCATTTGGCCTCATGAATGCTCTAGCAGTTTTCATGAGCCTCATGAATGGAGTATTTAACACCTTGGATAAGTTTGTGGTTTTTTTCCTAGATGATATTTTGATATATTCTCATAATGAGAAGGAGCATGAGGAGCACCTGAGGCAGGTTTTGCAGAGGTTGAGAGAGAACCAGTTGTTTTGTATCTTGTCAAAGTGTGTATTCTTCTGACCTGAGGTACATTACTTGGGTCATGTTATATCTAGTGATGTGATCTCCATAGATCCATCGAAGATCTGAGCCATCATGGATTGGCCAGCACCCACTAGTATCACTAAGGTGAGGAGTTTTATGGGGTTAGTAAGATATTACAGATGCTTTATTGCAAGATTTTCAAGATTGGTACACCCCATCACCTCCCTTCAGAGAAAAGGAAAGTAGTATGAGTGAACAAAGAAGTGTGAGAGAGCCTTTCAAGAGCTCAAGAGAGCCCTCATGAGTGCACTAATACTTGCATTGCTAGACCCAACAGAAAATTTTGTAGTATGCACAGATGCATCATTGGATGGCATAGGGGCAGTCCTTATGAAAGAGGATGACCTATCTCCTACGAGTCTAGGAAATTGAAGACTCATGAGCTTAATTACCCTACTCATGACCTAGAGCTTGCTGCAGTAGTTCATGCTTTAGTGAGGTGGTGACACTTCCTTCTAGGTCATAGATTTGAGCTTCATTCTGACCACTAGAGCTTGCAGTATATTTTCACTCAGCCAAACCTTAATGCTAGGCAGAGAAGGTGGATGGAGTTCCTGTGTGAGTATGATTTTTATGTTCATTACATCAAAGGGAAGGAGAATGTGGTTGAAGATGCCTTGAGTAGGAGACACCATGATATTTCATCTGTGACTACTTGTACCAATTTGAGAGAGTGTATCATACGCCATTTTCCTGAGGATTCCTTTTATGTAGAGGTTTGTCAGTTAGTGCATTCAAAGATACCCTTAGAAGGGAAGTACTCAGAGTATTCTTTGGAGTTCAATGGACTACTACGTCATAGAGGATGTATCTATGTACCTTACATTGGGGATTTGTGTGAGTTCATTGTACTTGAGGCACACAGAGCACCTTATGTAGTGCACCCTAGTGTTAAGAAGTTACATGTAGATTTGAGATAGTTGTACAATTGGCCAGGAATGAGACTGCAGATTTCTAGTATTGTTGCAAGATGCCTAGAGTGCTAGAGGGTGAAGGCAGAGCACCACCACCCTGGTGGGCTTCTATAGCCACATGAGATTGATGAGTGGAAGTCAGATACTATATCTATGGACTTCGTTGTTGGTCTCCCCATGCCTTCTTGCCACTATGATGCCATCTTGGTGACAGTCGACATGTTGACCAAGGTTGCCCACTTCTCACCCATGCATACTACATTCACAACATGAGACATAGCTTAGGTGTTCTTGCGGGATATTGTCAGACTTCATGGCATTCCCTGTAAGATCATCTTTGATAGAGACTCATTGTTCACATCAGCCTTTTGGAGAGAGTTATAGAAAACATTGGGCACTAGGCTCAATTTTAGTACAGCGTATCACCCTCAGATAGATGGTTAGACTAAGAGGGTCAATCAGGTATTGGAGGATATGTTGTGCATGTACATGATGGACCATCAGGTCAAGTGGGAGGAATACCTACATCTGGTCGAGTTTGCCTATAATAATGGGCACCATTCATCTATAGGCATGCCACCTTATCATGCCTTGTATGGTAGACCTTGAAGGACACCCTTAAGTTGGGACAGGATTGAGGATAGAGTATCTATTGGCCCTCAGTTAGTTAGAGAGATGGAGCAACAGGTGGATTTGATTTGACAAAATCTTAGAGAGGCACAAGATAGACAGAAGAAATATGCAGACGCGAAGAGGATTGATAGAGAGTATTATGTCAGAGATAGAGTCTTCTTGAGAGTGTGACCACACAAGAGTCTGATCCAATTTGGAAAGGGCTCTAAGTTAGGA
The DNA here is from genome assembly GCA_018584345.1 of Thuja plicata. Classification (NCBI taxonomy): domain Eukaryota; kingdom Viridiplantae; phylum Streptophyta; class Pinopsida; order Cupressales; family Cupressaceae; genus Thuja; species Thuja plicata. The sequence continues at coordinate 3,005,480 of MU226848.1, forward strand.
CCTCAGTTTTTTGGACCATTTGAGTTCTTGGAGAGGATAAGACCAGTTGCATACCATTTAGCTTTGCCACCTAGCCTGTCATGCATCCATGATGTGTTCCATGTTTCTGTACTTGAGGATATATTTATGATGAGACTCATGTGATAGATTGAGATGCCTTGTAGGTGGAGTCAGATGGGCAGCTAGCACTAGAGCCCATTCATATTTTTCCCTGATGGACCCTTGTACTTGGAGGCCAAGAGCTTGACCAGGTTAGGCTCCAGTTGGATTGTTATGATGAGGTCACGACTTCATTGGAGGATGCAGCACAAATGAGATCTCAGTACCCATATCTTTTTGATGAACTCTAGGAGGAAGTTCATGCCTAGTGGGGGAGGATGTGAGGCCTCACCTCAACCCATCATAGCTTAGCTGATACACTTATTTTGACACATTATGATTTTCTATTTTGGGACATTATATCTGATGGACTAGACATTATTAGTATTATTTATGCCATGTGATGATTTCTTCTGTATACCTTATCGATGATGTTTATGATCCTCTAGGTATACTCATGCATTATGATGATTATTTCAGTATTTTAAATTCAAATGGAAAAATATGTTATGATATTTTTATTATGTAATCATTTATAGTTATCAGGTACAGAAATGGAAAAAGGTTATTAAGTTAAAATGTAGAATGTTTAGTCAATTAATTATGCAATTTGATTTAAATGTATGTATATGCATGTGATTTTATTGAGCTACTGGTGTTTAATTTAGTGTGCAAGAAAATTACCATAGAAATTATTAGGAGAATCAGTAACCAACCCTATGTACAAACTGTAAAGCCAAGATTTAATCTAATAAAGAGATTTGAACCTCGTTGTTAAGTGATTTTATTTGTGACCATAAATTGTATGAATGTATTAGGTGTTTTCTCTGTGCAATTAGTGACATATCAATGTTGTGTTATGTTATTTTACAGTGTCACTTGACACTTTTTATGTGTTTATGTGATGACATGTCTTACTAAGGTTGGCAATGGAACCAAATTAAATTGTTTAAACTTAAATGTTGTTCTAGTCACTTCTAGAGGCCAAAAGGAGGCCCTAAGGGTAAATTTTAGGAAAATCCAAGTACCTTAGTGATAGGGGTATAGGTTAGGAACATTTCTAACACTTATAGAACTCACTAGTGGCCTTGGTGACCCTCTTAATAACCCATTACTCACATGTTGCGAATATGGAGTAAGTCTTGACCTTTTACCCAAACCCACACTCCTTTCCAATCTTACATTTATGATAGGGGACATAGGACAACAAAAGGAATTAGGAGTCAATTCTTAAATTAATGATTGTTGGGTGGGTAAGATTTAGAGACTTTTTTAGAGGCCGTTGGTAGAGTTAGAGGGTGTTCACCCACTCTCTACTTTTAGAGACATTAGGGTTTTGGATTGAAGGAAGCAAAAGGGATTGGGATCTTCTCAAACATCATTTTTCCATAACACTTGTTAAGGTTGGTCTCCACCATTTCCATGGAAGATTTCTTGTTTTGATGAAATTAGAGTAGTATGTATTTCATTCTTTTGTATATGTGATTTATGTGTTTTATGTTGTTGTGATGTAACGGAATGGGATTTTGGTTTGATTTCATGCTTATGGTTTTATTCTTATTTGATTGAGGGAGTTTTTTGAAGGGTGCAATGGTATTACTCACCCTTGGATAGGGAAGAAGTGGCCATGCATGGGGGAAGGGGTTAGTTGGATTCCATGGAATTGTAGAGTCTCTTCTCATGGAGAGAAGAGGGAAAAGATGCAAGGTGTATGGCCTTTTCATGCCAATCAAGGTTATTGATCTTGATTTGGGGGAGATAAGGAGAAGAATGTATAGAAGAGTATATGTGGATTAAAGCCTTGTATGTATTTCATTGACAATCTCCTACATGGAAATCCACCTTCACCCCTTGTTATGGGTTCATGGTGAATCCTATTGTGCAAACCTTGGGTGGGAGTTTTCTTGTTATGTTTTGTATTGTGAATATAGTGTGATTGTCACCCATTGGTTACTGATTCTCCTAGCTCAGGGGTGGTCTCCTTGACACCTAGGATGGGAGGTGATCTCTCCATGGTAGTATCATGTTTTTTTTTGTAGATTTTGGGAAGAACCTTGTGTTGGAGCCATTTGAAAATTGGAGCTTGGATGGTGTTCTTGTTGCCTTGATAGTAGAGACTCCTCCATTGTAGTGTCTTTTCTTGTAATGTGCCTTCATGTTGAAGGTGAATTTTTTAATAGAATGGAATAAATTTTGTAGCCTTCAATATTGTAAATGAAGATGTGACCATTGTGAAAATGAAAGAAAATCATGTGTTCAAAGTTTAGATGAATTTCAAGTTATTTCTTGCTTGTTTCTTTTAAAATTGTATTCTTGCAAATTTCAAATTAAATATATACTTTCTCCTCCCTTGAAATCTAGATCTCTATCACAAAATTATCAACACTTTATCTTGAATTCCATATTTCAATTTCAAACACTTTGGAGGATAACATGGTAACAATAGTTCATTTATCAAATTTGGACACTAATTAACAACTTACCATTATCAAATACCCTATAAATGATTCTCTTGTGTATTGCATTAATAGATTATACATTGCATACATCTAACTTCAAACAACCAAAAAAAATAAATAAATGAATGAATGTAATGCAATGCAATGTTAGAGGAGAGAAAAAAAGTAACACTTCCTAGAATTTTGAGAGCAAAATTCTCTCTGGAAAATGTATGAGAGAGGATTTAATTCCAAAGTTTACCACAAAGAATATTCCCCCTAGGATACCCCTCTAAATTTGGGGTTAGAGTAATAAACCCTTCATAAATTGGGATTAAACTAAACTACCTATTAAGTTAGCAACTTGTCACCTTTTTAATAAACTAAATGCATAATATATTAAAAAAAAAAGAAAGGAAGTAAGAAATTTAATATTAAATCACTTACCCTTTTGTTAGTGGGCCCCACATCCCTCTTTCCCACCTTACTTGGCGAAGTGACTTGTCTTAAGATAATAATGACCATGGAATGGCATGGGTTTGGGCACCACCTCCTTTCTTTCTGCACCACCCACCCACCCACTTGGCATTCATTTCCCCCTTACCATGCATAAGTTTTATGCCTTGCTTTATAAGCTAAGGTTTGGGGGCTGCATTTTAAAACAAAATAGTTGGTGGGCCCCAAGTTTAAACTTGCTTAGAAATTTGACCCCTCCCCTTTGACTTTTGTTTTGATCTCATCACCCACTTGGCACATGAGCCAAGGAGAAGGAAAGGGTGATGGGATAGGGGTAGGGTAGGGTAGGGTAGATGAGTAGGATGGTTAGTAGGTAGTTAGTAGGATAGTTAGTGGGTATTAAGTTAGTTTAAGTTAGTTAATTAGATTTACTTTCTTTATTGCATTATTTTAAATTGTATAGTTTTTTTTATAGATATACTTTTTATTTAAATGGTATAGTTTAATTATTAGATTAATATATTTACTCTTTATGTAAAATTTATAGTTTTGCTAATAGGTTAATGGACTTATATTTTTTTATTATTTGCCTAGTTAGTGTAATAGTATAATAACACCATGTTATTAGTTGAAATTGATTATCCTATTAGAGTAATAGATTTATTCGATTATTTAAAATTGTATAGTTTAGATTTATTAATTGTATTTACTTCGATAATGTTTATCACTGTTATGTGTTTTCATGAAATTGTTAAAAAGGGTAAAATCTGAATAACGAAGTATTAATGGGCTAGGTTAATATGTTAAATTAAGTGTTCTTTAGAATCATGGAATATTTCTCTTTGTAATTAATTAATTGTTATTATTAAAGATGTGTGAACAAATTAAGTTTAGGATTTAATTAATATTAATATTAGTTAATTGGAAAGTTTGGATAGTTCCTCAAACAAGTTAAATGTATCCCTTTCGCAATGTAATTGGAAAATATTATAGTAATTATGAGGACCTTGTTTAATCAAGAATGTTTAAGAAATGTGATGAAATTGAATTGGATTAATAAGTTGGATTGCTAGATCAACCATTAATGGAGTTAGTATACCCATGTGTCCCTATAGTAATAAACCATAGAATCTCTTACCATCTATCAAGTTGGAATACTGAGTCTGCATTCACCTTTGTTGATAACCCCAGCTCAATCTACGACTTGAACTTTCAGCTCGAAAAGAAACTTCACCATGTTGTCACCTTTCCTCAACGCTTTCTGCATATTGTGCCATCTTAGTTGTTGTTCTTCTATTTTTATATTTAAAAAAAAAAAAACGGTCTATGTGTTTTGCCCTAGTTTTGGGCATGATAGAAATAATGAGGATGAGTGAGAGTATATGAGATGATGAAGAGAAGGGGTATGAGTGGAATCTGTAATTGAGGCAAATATTATTCCACTTCATTGTAACTATTTTGGCATATCAAATATGTTATTTGTTAGTTCATGATTTTGGACAATATGTCCTCTATGGTTTGTAATTAGAGATTGTTGTAAGGTAGTGAGCATTCCTTGGGATTGAGATCCTTGTTGTATTTTAGTAGTGAGCTCAAGGTAGTGTTCCTAAATTCATGTGCATTCCCCTTTTTAATATTCCTAACATGGTATAGTTCTTTTAACAGAGTACATTCATCTTGTGGGTTCGATCTCCACCATGGTTTTTCCCCTAACTGGGTTTCTGCGTAAAAAATCTTGGTGTTATGTGTTGATTACTGTGTTATGATATTGCTTTCATGTTTATCATTTAGATCTAAGATTAAAGTTTGTAAGTTGGTTAAAGGTTGATGAGATTGTGACACAACTGACTCACCCCCCTCTTACTTGTGTGTGCTAACCTAAAGTATAAAATTTACCTGAAATAAAACATTATAAAGGTACCAAAAAAAGCAACATGGCAGAACAAAAACACTTATTATGAATATCATAGAACTAAGGGACATAAGACAATAAATTGCATGCAAATTAAGTATATTTTTTGAGATTTCATAGGTTGTGGTCAAATAGAAGTTGGTACAAACTTGGACACCACCAAGAAAGATCACAAAATATTCACAAAGACCTTGATGGATCATGAAAAAGGTAAGGCCTCCACATCTGGACATGAAAACAAAGAAAATTTTTACTTATCCCAAAATCCATCCCAATCTGACCATAAGTACCATTACTATCCAAGGTCCAGACACTAGTTGTGTCATTGATACCTGTTGCTCTAAGATCATAGTACAAAGAGCCCTATCAAAAGATGCAGTACCAAATAAGTCATTCAATCCACCATCAGATCAGTACAACCTATTAGATGATCTAAAGAATACCTCAACACAAATATCCATCTATGAGTTGATTCACATATTTCCAAATCACAAAGAAACCTTAGACACAACTTTACAACAGTCCTCTATTTTGAAAGACATAAATATTGATGACTCTCAAGCCATGGTGGGAAATATATCCATGAAAAATCATGTTTACTTCATTGAGAAATATATCCCAACTCATAAGCCATCTTATAATGATCCATTGCATCTTTAATTCTTTGTCCACCTCTATAAAATTAGATGAGTCTAGATAGATGGTGGAGTAGGTCTAAATATCTGTACCTTAAAATTAGTTAAAGCATTGGGATACTATGAAAATTGTGTAGATGTTACCAAAAATATAATAATAAGAGCATATGATGATGAATAATTTCCTTCCCATGGTGTGATATGCCTCCCAATCAGATTGGGTCTAGCAACACAATACACTGCATTCTAGGTATTGTACCTAGAACTAGGTTATAATATACTCCTCAGACAACCATGGATCCATTCCATGTAGGCTATACCATATACTTATAATCAATTTTTGAAGTTTCCTCATGATGGAGTTGAAATCACCATACCTAGTGATAGAGATAATTTTCTTTACTGCAAAAATCTTAGAGGAGCTATTTCTAATCAAGTACCCAACAATCAGGAAACACCAGTTTCCTCATCATATTGAAGCATAGATTGTGTAGACCTTGCTAAATCAATTGAGGAACTCAGTTCAAAGCTCAAAATCCAAGTATAGGAAAATGGATGTGGAGGATACACCTATGCATACTTAATTTGTGTAGAAAAGCTACCAATCTCATCCCATTCTTATAGAAAACCTAGGCAACCTCTTAAGAGGAAACAACAACTGTTAATTGTCTATCCACCAATGATTTTTTTAATATGGGGAGACATACATGAGGAGATCAATCAAGACAACCTATCTTATTGGTTGTCTACATACAAAGAACCCCTTGAGATCAAAATACCAGTACATGAATATGGACGAGGGAATACCATTTTCTAGAAACAAGGATATAATAGATGATCTAGATTAGGCAAAAATGAACAATTTTTTTGAGCCAATTTCAACTATTTAAAACTTGAATCATCATGGTTTGGTTTATAGACCACCGATAAAAAAAATTAGGAATACCTCACTATCCTTTGATATTAACACTTGTGTTTATAATGAATTTGAGGAATTTGAGGAACTCCATTCAGATACAGACTCAAATGACTAAGTGGAATTCCCCCACACTACCAACACCTTACACCTTAACACTTCTATTTCCTAATTTATTTATGAGATAGACCCACAAATCGCCAAGATTGAATTGAGGAATTTTGGAAATTATCTGAACCCTCATCCTCATCTAGATTTGAAACCTATGAATCAATAAGTGAGTCTTGTATCAATACCTTTACCGAACTCCCATTTTTTTCCTTTGAAACCAAGGATATCATAGATTTGATTTACCTTGACCTTATTGATTGGGAACAAAAAAATCCATCGACCATAGACATTTTTGAAAATGATGAAGTTATTGCTGAATTCTTCAGACTAAGATAAGGAATACCTATGGGTGACCACAAGGAAGGTTTCAACATTGAATTGGAAAACATAACATACTTTGGGGAGTTATATCAATCCTCCAGTCATAAAATAAAAAATAAAATATAAGGCTATTAGGTGAAAAATGAAAGGTAGCTTCTAGCTAAAACATAGTAAAAATAAAAGATGTATTCAGGGGTGAAAATATCACCAAGGTTCTAGAGGATGAAGAGATTGACATACTTTCCATCATAGAAGAATAGTCACCATTACTGGAAGAGAAAACAACAACAATCAACATTGGCATTACAGAAACAAAAAGGTTAATATACTTGGCATAATTATTAACACAGGAAGAAAGAGAACGATTCATTCAATTATTTAAAGACAGGTAAATGAAATTTTCTTGGTCCTACTCTGACATGCCTGGGATATAATAAAAAATAATGCTACATCACCTTCCACTAAATCTAGGGGCAAAGCCATATCAACAGAAACTCTAAAAAATGCATATGAAGATAACACTATTGGTCAAAGCAGAATTGAAGAAACTACTAGATGCAGGTTTTCTAAGGCCTATTGACTATGTTGATTGGATCACCAATCTGGCACCTGTGTTCAAATCCCGTGGAGCCTACAAATTTGCATTGACTTTAGGAATTTAAATTTGGCACCCAAAAGATGATTTCCCCTTGCCAAACATAGACATGATTGTTGATAAAACTTCAAGGTATAAGACATTGTCACTCATGGTTGGTTTCTCAGGGTATAATCAAATCAAGATAGCACCATAACACCAACACAAAACATCTTTCACTTGTGCATGGGGCACTTATTATTGGCATGTCATGCCTTTTGGTCTAAAAAATGCAAGTGTCACATATTAGATATCAATGATAACTATTTTTCATGACATAATACATATCACAATGGAAGACTATGTTGATGACATATTGGCAAAATCCCTAGAGAAGAATCTATATTTACCAGCTTTAGGACCACTCTTTGACAGATTCCAAGAATACAAGGTACAGTTAAACCCAAAGAAGTGTGTCTTTGGGGTCACATTAGGAATTTTTTTGGGATTCATTATATCACATAGAAGAATATAATTTGATCCCAAAAAAGTGCAAGCTATTATAAATATGCCTCCACCCACAAATCTAAAGCACCTCAAAATTCTACAAGACAGGATACAATCAGTAAGATGATTCATATCACAACTCACCGACAAATGTCATATGTTCTAATACTTGATACACAAAGATGTAAAATTTGCATGGACAAAAGATTGCCAAGATGCATTCAAGTATTGAAAGATTATCTTCTCTTAACACCGGTCTTAGTGAAACCCATTCAAGATCAACCCCTATTGTTATACATCTCAGCTACATAGTACTCACTAGGGGAATTATTAGCACAAAATGATTCAGAAGGAAAAGAAAGATCCATTTACTATATCAGTTGAACACTCATGGCTTATGAACTAGACTATACTGCAATTTAAAGAGAAAGCTTGGCAATAGTTTTTACTTCTCAAAAACTCAGACATTGCATGTTAAGTCACAAGACGATCCTAAAAGAAAAGATTGATCCATTTAAATATCTACTGAGTAGAGCTACATTGATAGGGAATATTACCAAATGGTTCATGATGCTCATTAATTTTAACATTGATTACATGGACATAAAAGTGATAAAAGGACAAGTTACTGCAAATCAACTGGTAGATGCACCATTACCTCTTAGTCATCCGATGCTAATAGAGTTTACAGATGAAATCATATTTTCTCTTGAAGAGTATAAATAGTGGAAACTATAATTTTACAAATCTCACGCACAAAAAGGATCAGGAGATGACATAGTATTTATCACTCTTCAAGGAGAATCCATTCTGGGATCCTACAGGTTGATCTTTGACTACACCAACAATATATTTGAGTATGAAGCACTAATCATAGGGATCAAGATAGTTGTCTAGTGGAAGATCTAGCAATTACTAGTGTTTGGAGATCTCAATTAATTATCAACCAAGTCAATGACAGTTAAAACACTAAGGATGACAAACTGATTCCCTATAAGGCCCATGCGGAGGACATGAAACAAAATTTTGAAATGATATCAATTGAGTAAATCCTGAGAGTCAAGAGAAAAGTAGTGGATGCAATGGATACTATAGAATCTTTTCTTGACATGCCACCATATGTGATACAATATGAATTCATGGTTGAACAACTCATGGTTACTGCCTTTGAAGTGGCCAAGTTTGAAGTTGTGTGCAAAATTGTTGCTCCCAATTCTCCTTGGTACCAAGATGCATATGCCTACCTAACTAGCCATACAATCCCATGAGACTTATACCTAAACCAAAAGAAGTCATTGATAAGGCAAGGCCCCCGTTACAATTTCATTGCCAATACACTTTATCGACATAGTCTAGATGTAACACTCCTAAGATGTCTCAACTTAGAAGAATCACATGTGATAATATCAGAAGTGCATGAGGGAATTTGTGGTACATGCTAATTATAGTGGCTTGACCTTAGCCAAGAATATTTTAAGAATTGGATATTACTGGCCTACAATGCAAACATATGTTTTCCTATATGTACAAAAATGTAGAAAGTGTCCACGAATATCATCCATGCACCTTCTCAAGAGATGAAACCACTCACATCATCATGGCCCTTTTTACAATGGGGGTTTTATCTAGTTGGAAATATTTATCCCTTATCTTATGATGGTCATAAATGCATAATCACAACCACTAAGTATTTCATAAAGTGGGTCAAATAAATTTCAATGACCTACGCCAATAGAAAATAGATTTCCAAGTTTTCTTGAACTATATCATAAGTCAGTAGGGTTTTCCTCATACCATCATAACATATCATGTCTCCCCCTCAAAAATAAATAAGTATATGCTCTCTGCAAAAAATTCCATATCCACCATAGCTATTTTTTCTCTACCTTCCCCAAGGTAACGACCAGGCTGAGGCTACAAAAAAAACCATTATAAGACTTGTAAAAAAGATAGTCAATGAAGCTGGCCAGGAATGGCATCTCCAACTCAATCCTTCCTTATGGGCATACTACACTAGTTTTTGTACTACCATAGGAGACACTCCATATTCACTAGTATACGATACCAAATCTATCTTTCCAATAGAGCTTGAGTTCTCATCATTTCATGTATCACTTTAACACATCATTTTAGATGAGGATTACACACCATCTCGACTACAAGAGCTAGAGTTGCTTGATGAAAAGAGATAAAAGGCACTAACACATTTTCAAGCATATAAAAAATGTCTCAGGAGAAGCTACAACAAAAATGTGATCCCTAGAACTTTTGAAGTTGGCGACCTAGTCCTAATGGAAAATAAAAAAAATCAGATAGAAATAGAAAGGCCAGGAAATTTTAAACCAAACTGGTTGGGGTCTTATATCATCACAATAGTCTATGTGTCAGGAGCATATTAGATATCCACATCAGAGGGATAACCTCTATTAGACCCCATCAACATATTGCATCTACGCAAGTATTATTCATAGCTATTAGAGTAGACTGAAAAAAGCAAAAAAAAATGTTATCTTGGTGAAAACCTAGCAATCAATCATCTTTGGTGACACACAATGAGAAATACAAGAGAAATAAATTCTCTCTATGGTGAAAACAACCTCGGTGGCATCTTGGCCAAGTACCATGGTGAAAATTGGACAATCTAGCACCATGTGTAGACATCATTTCTCTACCATATATTGTCACTCCAATCTAGTATCACTTATCATTTCACCCCATACCCCGCAATAAAATTTTTCATTGCTTGAAGTTTGTCAATTGTCCTTGTCCCACCATCTCATATTCAATACAAATTTAGTCCACCATGACCATTATGTTATAAATTTTCCATTTTTTTCTGACTAAGGGAACCCTAATGTCATGATCCATAAAGCACTGAGAAAATATTAGAATCATGACAAATATTTCTAAAATGTTACCTAAAAATAGAAAAATGTTTGGAAAAAATCTTAAAAAATCAGAAAATTCTTTAAAAAAAGTTCAAAATTTTTGAAAAATATAAAAACATTCATCTAGGGTGATCATGTTTGGGGTATTTGTGATAAGGAGATTCACTTATGTGATACACTGCACATACCTCAACTCTGAACATACAAACTATATGGTGGACCAAAAACATCTGCAAAAAGTCCTAATTTTTTTTCATCATACATAAAAAATCATAAAAATGAGAAAATTTTGCAATAACTCTCCTTTGGATATCAATTCATTTATTTTATATTTCAATACAAGCATTGAACAATGTCATTCAACAAGTCTAAACTTCAGCAAAACCAAGTCAAACCAATCAAACTAATCAACAGGTCCTTAGTCAAATATATCACACTATCTCATCTATCAACGGAGTCCCATAGCACAGTCTTTTGTAAAAATAGTCATATTTTCTTAGACAAGGAAAGGAACACTCAAAAATAGATAGAGAATTCTTACATGGTGCACCTTATACTTCATCTGACAACATGAGCAAATTGTCAAAAATCAATGTCAAAACTACTGCAAAAATACAGAAACATAATCAATATGATTGCTTATTTGTTGAGTTGAGTTGGTCTTATTATGTCTCAATTTTCACAACTCATGTTATTATGTATCTCCATGATTCCATTAAGTGATTAGACATGTTGGGATGGTTTATGGCTTATCTTTTTGTCATCCCTCAAGTTGGGATTGAAGGATGCACAAGACATTTTATCAACTCTTTGCATGTGACTAGAGAATCCCACACAATCTTATTGGTGGGTTAAACCATGGACAAAGGACCAAAATTATCGAACATTCAAAGTTGTGGATGAAGTAGCTGATGAATCTACATTAACTCATTCCAAATCTATATTCCAATCTATGTCTTCAGTGGTACACAATCATGGTGAATTAAAAATAATGGAAATTGTGTGGAGGCATGAGCTAGATGAAATTTTAGATTCCGTTGATTAAAATGTAAATAAAACTATAAAACCAGTGGTAGAACTTGATGGTAAGGATATGTTCAAATCTTGTTTGGTTAGTCAGTTGAATAGAAATCCGATGTTGTCCAAAGATAGGTTGACTAAAGTGAGTAGTGGGGTCTACTTAAAGTGAGATGAGAGGGCCACACAAAAGGGTGTTTCATTTAGATTTGGTATTGGATAATATTGCAGCGTGTTTTTTTAGAGAAACTCAATAACTCATTGAAAACACTACGAGAAAAGGTTTTTTTCAAAGTAAAAGACAAGGTGTTTCTTCTAGAACCTAATACATCATAATGGTTCAAAGAATACAAATGAAGGATGGTAATGTTGGAATTTTTTCTAAAGTTATTTTTGGCATTCATGTTTTGTCACTGATGTCAACATATGTTTCTATAGAAGGAGATTAGGCTGGTTATTATTATTGCCTAATGACTGACAGAAGTGTACAGGTACTTTATGTTGATATAGAGTGAGCAAAGATGGTGATATATACAAGGATATGTTGTCATCTTATGTCTATGGTCACATGGATTAATATTGTATACTAGATGAGTTACAAATGTTTTAGTGAAGACTGGGTACTGGAGGGTGACAATGATCTTTGACAGAGTTAGTCTCTATATTTTGAGAATAACTTACATACGCCATGGATTTAGGTTATGCGAGATTAAGGAATGGAAGAAGACATGTTAAGGAAGGTTTTTTATATTTTTTGGGTCGTAGGAATCTTGGTGATGTTAGTTGTGGCATGTGTTCTGGAGGAGACCTATTTGGGGCCGACTTCATATATGAAGTGTGTATTATGGATTGCGAGCATGGATTACAAATCTTATATTATATTTGATAGATTACATTTGATTTTTATGTGAGGCCTCACCCCGATCCATCATAGCCTAGTTGATACACTTTTTTATTATACTAACAGAGACTCGAGATACTATGTTTATGATGATGATTATATTGTATGGATTACATTCTAATATAGATTAGACGTAGAACATGTGGTTGATTTTGATTATACATGTTTAGATAGGTGAATTGAAGAGAATATCAGATCATGATTAGACTTGATTATTTCATGGATGTTATGTCATGATGATTATGGAATTATTATGTTTTAAACATTTCTGTATGAAAATTGTAATTAGGAATTTAATTCCACTTATTGATTAATGTTTCTAAGTATGAATTGAATATGTATATTGCATGTGATTTTATTACCTTGGACTACTGATGCTCGAGTTTAGTGTGCAAAAAAGAGAACCATGGAATCAGTTAGAGAATCAGTAACCAACCATATGTGCAAACTGTAAAGCCAAGGTTGAACCTAATAAAGAGGTTTGAACCTCCTTGTTAAGTGATTTTATTTGTGACCATAAAATTGTATGAATTTATTAGGTGTTTTCATTATGTAATTAGTGACATGTCAATATTGTATTATGTCATTTTATAGTGTCAGTTGACACTCGTTATGTGTTTATGTAATGAAATATATACTAAGGTTGGCAATGTAAACCTAAGCCTAACTGATTCATTAGGAACCTAATTAAACCCCTTGTTGGAGATACTTGCAAAGTTCCACCAATTTGATCATTTAGATTTAATTTTTTTCTATCCACTTCTAGAGGCCAAAAGAGGTCCTAAGGGTCAAATTTAGAAAAATCCAAGTACCTTAGTGATAGCAGTATGGGTTAGGAATGTTTTTAACACATCTAGAATCCCCTAGTGGCCTTGGTGACCTATTTTATGACCCATTTTCCCAATGCTTCGAAAATGGAGTAAGTCTTGACCTTTTAACCAAACCCACACTCCTTTCCAATCTAGCATTTATGATAGGGGACAAGGAAAAGCCAAAGGACTTGAGGGTCAAATCTGATTTTAATGTTGGTGGGTGGGTAGAAGTTGGTGGTCTTTTTAGAGGCCCTTGGTAGAGTTAGTGGGTGTTCACCCACTCTCTACTTTTAGAGACATTAGGGTTTGGATGGAGAAAGCATAAGGGATTGGGTTCTTCTCAAAATTTATTTGCCATAACACATTGTGAAGGTTGGTCTCCATTTCCATGAAAGTGATTTGTTTTTTTGCAAGTAGATTTGTATGTTCTTTTCATTCTCTTGCATATGTGAAATGTATATATATTGTTCTTATGTAAGGGAAGGGATTTTGGGTTTGAATTCTTTCTTATGGTTTTGTCTTTGTTTTGAATATGAGAGTTTTGTGAAGGGTGTGATGGCATTACTCACCCTTGGATAGGGAAGAAGTGGTTATGTATGGGGGAAGGGGTTAGTTAGATTCCATGATAGTGTAGAGTCTCTTCTCATGGAAAGAAGATGGAGAAAATGCAAGGTGTATAGGCCCTTGCATGCCATTGTATTTGATCCAAATTTTGGGGGGGATAAGGAGAAGATTGGATGGAAGGATGTATGTGGTTTTAGCCTTGAAGAGGAATGTTATTGGAATGTATTATTTTAGAATTCTCCTACATGGAAATCCACCTTCACCCCTTGTTATGGGTTCACGGTGAGTCCATTTGTGCAAGCCTTGGGAGGGTGTTCTTTGTTGTTGTTTTCATGTATGTGGATGTGTGATTGTCACCCATTGGATACCGATTCTCCTAGCTCGGGGGTGGTCTCCTTGAGACCTAGGATGGGAGGTGAGTTTCCCATGGTTCTCCTCATGTATTTGCAGATTTTGAAGTCAAGATGATTGTGGAAAAGCTTAGGAGAAATATCTATTTTGGTGTAGTTGTGTGAGAGCAACTTTAATATTGCATGGTTACTCCTTTGTATTGAGATTCATTTCTTGTTAAGTGTTGTAATGTCCATATTGAAAGCTTTATCAAGTAAGATGTGAAGAGCTCTTATTTATTATGTAATAGTTTTCATAACATATATAATCTTGTAGATTTATGAATCTTGTAATCTCTATAATGTATTTGATTATAAGTTTTCAAGTTAAAACTACCCCATTCTTCCTTTGGAAATCTATATTCTATTTCAATAGGTTCAACACTCTACCTTAAAACCTTCATTGCAACCTCAATTATTGAGAAGAAAAAGATTAAACTTGGTAACAATAGTAAATCAAACAAGTTAGTATATTAATGCAAAAACCAACTAATACTAATATTCAATTTATAGTTCACTTAGTGTATTGCACTAATAAAATAATTCAAATACATAATATTAACTACTCTAATAATAAAACCAAGAAATCAATATGATAGAAGAAAAAAAAATAATAATAATAATACCAATGACACTTTCCAGATTTTTAGAGCAAAAATGCTCTCTAGAATTTGTATGGGAAGGGAAATAATTCTCTTTACCATAGAGAATATTCCCTTCCCAAGATGCTCTTACTAATTAGAGTTAGTATTCTAATTTTCCTAACCTAACCTTGTAGTTATTTACTAATTTCTAAATTAGTCTTAACTTGTCTTGAACCTATCCCCGTGGGACCCACACATATATTTTCCCTTACCTTTTTACCCCTCTTGTTTGGCGCAAGGATGGGACCTAGTTTAAATGTTGCTAAGAAAATTCAATGAAAAGGGGCTGCAACATATTACTTGGGCTTCACACCACCCTCCCCAAATCATGTGCCATCTCCCTTACTGACATGTCCTTGTTTCTCACAAGGTTAACTCCCCTTGACCATTCAAAATTCCTCCTTGGGTTTAAGTGAATGTTTTGGTGGGCCCCAGGAAACTTGCCCTTTAAAACTACACTCATCTCCTTAGTAATTTTGAAAGCCTATGCACATTTTATCCTTGTGTCTTGTCACCTCTCCCACTTGGCACGTGGGCCAAGGGGAAAGGGAGGGGTGATGGGATAGGTAGGATAGGTAGGTTAGTAGGTTAGTAGGTTTAGATTAGTAGGGTTAGTTAGATTAGTTGATTAGGATTAGTAATTAATGGTTTTTTATCATGTGCAGATTTAATTAGTAATGGATCAACATTTTAAAAATTATAGTCTATTTTATCCAATGATTAACTATTTAAAATGGATCACTAATATTAGTAAGTTAGGTTAGTTTAAGATAGTTTAAGTTAGTTAAATAGATTTATCACTTTGTTGTTTTATTTTAAATTATGTAGTTCATTTTATAGATATACTTTTTATTTGATGGTGTAGTTTAATTACTAGATTAATAGCTTTAATTTTTATGTAAAATATATATATTTGCTAATATGTTAATGGATTTATACTTTTATTATTTGCCTAGTTAGAGTAATAGTTTAGCAATTCACGTTATTAATTGAAATTGATTAGCCTATTAGAGAAATATATTTATTCGATTAATTTAAAATGTATATTTAGTTGTTAATTTAATTTTATTATGACAAATTGAAAAATGTTGCTCATGTGTTCCAAAGGGTTAGAGGTTAATTTAAATTCCTATTAGAGGTTAATTTAATTTTCTATTAGGGGATTAATGGACTATAGTTGCATGTGTATTTTTTTTAAGGGAAGAATTTAATTAAAATTGATTTTAGTAGGATAAGAATTAGAGTAGATTTTGATTATTAGATTTTAATTAGTAGTTAATGTCGTAAGAGAATTGGTACTAGATTTAAATGGATTAAGTTGTAATCAAGGTTAAGAATTAAAGTAATTACTAGGTCAACCTAATTCAACATATGTTCTTAACAATTAATTACCATCATGATACTACTGGTAATTAAACATAAAACCATAGTTAATTCAACTTGACCCAAGTGTTCATATAACCTGTGTGACAAGTTGATGCTCCAACTCTACATATATATGTGGTGTGACCCTAATTCAACCTATGAATAGACCTTACAACTCGAAGACTAACTTCACCATGCTATCACATTTCCTCAACACATCCTTGGTTAGTTTTATGTACTAGTGTTTTTAAAAGAAAAATTATCTGTGTGTTTTTACCTAGTTTTGGGCATGACATTTTGGTATCAGAGCAATGTTTCGACACTAGGAACCTAACCCATTACATTTTAACTTGTTCAAAACTTAAATTATTGTGTAGGATGCCTGTCGTCACATGAGCTGCCTGACGAGATAGAGGTCATAGAGATAAAAATATTGGGGTAGAACAAGAGGATCCACCACCTCTACCACCACCACCACCTCAGAACCCTAACCAAGATATTTTGGATGTTCTCCAAAATTTGATTGGGGTGATTCAGCAGAGACTACCACCCATAGTTCAGCAGTAGATTCCTTAAAGGGAAGCACATATTTTAGAACATGATAGAGTAGTTAGCAGAGAGAGAAGTAGGAGTCCCCCACCCAGGTTTGTTGAGGGTCATGATGATCAGGAGGGTGAGTTAGTTCACCAGGTTGTAATACCATGCGAGCATGAGATACGTGCCAGAGAGAGACCCCCTAGAGATGTTGGAGATGATATCTGAGAGTTATTACGACTCCAGCCACCCTTATTTTTGGGATCCACTGACGGGTCAGTAGCAGAGGCTTGGTTACAAAGTTTACAGTAATATTTTGGATTGCGCCCTTATGGGAGTAATCTAAAGGCATGACTTGTAGTCCATCTCCTATGAGAGAAGGCTTCCACTTGGTGGGAGCAGGAGGTGTCCATAGGTGGAGTGAGTATTAACACACTCACTTGGGAGTCTTTTGTAGCCTGATTTTGAGAGAGGTATCTCTCTAAGCATTTTAGACAGAGACAGATAGAGGAGTTCCATGATCTCCAGTAGAGAGGCCTCACAGTGGCTCAGTATGAGAGTCATTTTCTCAAGCTCCTTCCATATGTTGATTACATGAAGGATGAGAAACTACGTATCCACCATTTCATTAAGGGACTTAATATGTCTCTTTAGGGCACAGTACGCCTAGCCTTTCCTACCACATTTAGAGAGATAGTTGAGATGGAACTTGTAGCCGAGGACATCTGTACTAGACAGGAGTCTCAAGATCAGTCTCAGCATTGAAACCCCTCTTCCCAGTA
Source organism: Thuja plicata (assembly GCA_018584345.1). NCBI lineage: Eukaryota > Viridiplantae > Streptophyta > Pinopsida > Cupressales > Cupressaceae > Thuja > Thuja plicata. The sequence continues at coordinate 3,023,345 of MU226848.1, forward strand.
GTCAGGATAGTAGAGACCTCCTTGGAAAGGGAAACAAAATCACTCAGCAGGATCCTTTAAGGGCCAACAGTCTCAGTAGTAGAGATCTTAGTAGGATTCTAGAGAGAGGCCTTCACAGGGTTATGAGGGCTCTAAGCCTAAATAGTGGTAGTCTCAGGGTCCTAGATAGGATAAGAGGACAAGGACCCCTTAGACACAGTTAGCTAGGACTCAAAAATCCTCTAGGGGTGGTTATAGTGGTTCCAGTAGGACCCGATGACCACAACAATCTAGATCATAGGGAGTTCAGATTCAAACCCAAGGGCCATGTTACACTTGCGGTGGTATGGGTCCCATAGTGAGAGAGTGCCCACAGGGACAGTCAGCCAGTGGTTAGAGAGGGGATACCTCAGAGCCTACAGTTGGAGATATGGGTAGATCCCATAGAGTTTTTGCTATGGTTGATAACCGCCAGGCTGAGCACCAGGCCATGGTCGTAGAGGCCATAGGTATGATTCAGGGTATTAGTGTTTCTATTTTGTTTGATTCAAGAGCCATAGAATCCTTTATATCTCGCTATGTAGTGGAGCATTGTGGGTTGGTGGAAGTTAGACAATATTTTGGTTGGGAGGTCGAGTTAGCTTTAGGAGTTAGAGTGTTTGTTAGTTCCTTAGTTCACAGTTGTCAGATTTAGATTGGAGACTTAATCATGATGACTGATCTCCACATTACCCCTCTAGGTTCTTATGATGTATTCCTTGGCATGGATTGGTTATATGCCCATAGTGCCAAGATGGATTTTCATCAGATGAGGGTTGAGTGTGTTGATGATCACGGTACTTCTATGGTGATATTTGGGGTACAAAGACCCATATCCCTTCGTATGATTTCTGCTATGCAGCTTAGGTGGTACATGTAGAAGGGATGTCAGTTAGTTTCCATCACCATTAGTGATAGAGAGGAGGATTATAAGGGGGAACCTTTTTTTGGTAAACAGATTGTTCTTTTGAATGTAACTCTAAAATGCCCCAAAATGCTTAAGAATAATTGAATACAACAGTTGGGAAATAGTTACTTGAAAACCTATTTTCCCTCTGAATTTGAAGGTACAGCTCCCTTGTATGAATGATCTACAATGAATATTGATCTTTCCTAATCTAACAAAGGTATGCTCTTACCCCGAGAGTAGGAGAGGTAAACCAAGCTAAGCCTAAACAGGAAATAGCTCAGGCTAGGTAAATACAACTTTAAACCTACCCAATTCTGAGATCTTATCAATCAGATTAACTCTCAAAATAGGTAATGCATGAATGATTACTAAAAATGCAGATTCAATACTAAAGATTAACAACGTAATGATATTGAGTCAATCTATATTGTAGGAACATTCCAAAACTTAGGATAGCAACTGATTTTCCCCTTAATTAGCTATATCAAATCATAATACAGAATTCTGGTTCAAATACAGATTACAAATCTAATTCAAAAGAAACATTCAAATTCAATAGAAAGATAAATGCAATGCAATGGAATAGTTAAAGAAATGACATTCAGATATACACAATTGACTCAGCAAAAAATGCTATTCTTCACACCAAAATTTAGCCGACCCTTGTATTGATTTTGGAAATAATACATATAGAGTTCCGGATTGGACCGTTACAAAAAGGAGTAACCAAAACAGTTCAACTTCCCCAACCAGAAATGATAACCAAAGGTTTATCCATTACAAAACTAGAAAAAATAGCATAAGGGGGAATGTATCTAAGATTCAGTTTCCTTCCCCTTATCTAATTTGGCTCTATAGGCGATTACAACAGTGAAGACTTGGATGAGCTCTTCATGTCTATTGATGTGGACATTGGTGTAACAGACGAGCCATCTAGAATTTTCTTTGGCTAAAGTCTTGATTGCTTATGTCAAATCTTTCAATTCCTCCATAGCCCTAAAAATTCTCCCACTCAATTGTTGGAGCTCTGGCACCTTGTCTAGATGAGATGAAGACTGCTCTACCAAATTATGCAGATAATTTGTGAATGACTTCTGCATGTTGACTACTCCAACTATTGCTTTGCCTTGGCCACTGGTTTGTGATTCTACATGGAGTCCTAAGAGGAGTTTAAAATCTTTACTTTTCTCTTCTTGGACCTTAACATATGTTTATTTCAGTCCCATCTCGGCCTGAATGATCATCTCAATTTTAAACTCCAAACTTTGGAGCCATTCAATCAAAGGCTCATCACCCTTCTGTAGAATCTTATCCTTTAGGGCTTCCTTAGTCTTCATCTTCACTGCCACATGCAACATGACTATGCATTCCTGACATCTAACTCTTTCTGCCATGAGAGTCTGCAAATTCTTACCAATGTTCCTTCTCTCTGTTTCTAGCTTTAGAAGAGCATTACCTAATTGTTAAATAATTGCTAGGCCTTCAGATTTGAGCCTCTCAATCCACCTTTTACCAATCTTCCCATAATGTTGATCCTCTTGAAAATTTTCCAGAATGGCTTGGTTCTCCACGACACTGGGATCAAAGGAGGTTTAGGTGCCGGGAGTGCTCACAATAGGAGTGAGGAGCTGTCTGATGAAATCAGTTAGCTGGGCTACTTCTGCCTTAAGCTGAATTTTGGAAGTCTTGAGATCTTCGAGCTCTTCCTCTATCACTACATTAGTGGATTTCCACCAGTCCACCTTGGTATCATGGCGAGCCAATCCCATATCGAATGACTACAACTAAAAGTTTGAGGCCATCAGATCTTCAAGTCTGCCCTCCTTAGTGGGCTTAGCTACTTCTATGGTGAAATGCCCTGTTTCAGGATCACGACCTAGAGTAGACATTGTCTTCACTTTCTTTTGCTTGCTTGTGGTGGCCTTGGGCTAAAAGGCCTGTGATAGAGTGTCTTTGCTGGGATTTCCTTACCCCACTCTCTTCCTTTTGCACTGTAGAGTGTTTTCTATCCATGACTCTGCACTGGTAACTTTGTTGTCAGACACCAACTCTTCAATGAATAACTTCCTTATGAGTGGAGGAGTCGCTTTAGGGAGGGAAGCAAATGGATTCACTGAAGTGGGTGAGGAGGAGATTAATTTAACAACTTGAGAAACCTCATGTTGCTCCCCAACCCTTTTATCTGATTCTATAGCAGAGGTACTAGGGCTATCCTCTCCTACTTCAACTATAATAGGGGATACCCACCTTGGAGTTTCATGGGTTGAGGTCCCGGCTGGAGTATCCATAGCAATAGCTCTAGCTGGCTATTTGGAATCAGTAGCTTTAGGGAGTTCAACTATAGAATTGATTGGGTTTGTCAAGACTGATTCTTCAGTGGCTCTGATGTATGGAAGAGGACCCTCTCCATAGGTCTTCTCTAAGATAAAAGTCTTCTCAGGAGGTTCATCGCCTCCTCCTGATGGTTGAGTTGATCCTTTTGTAACTATTGGGATTGTTGCTGATGAAGTGGTTGCAATGCTAGAAGTAGCCTTCACCAGGGTTTGCTGAGTGGGAGGTTTCCTTTCTAACCTTTTCCTTTAGCCTGTGGTCCATTCGACCCATTGTACTATTCTTTTGTAAATCCCCCCCATCAGAGCCTGTAAGTCACTCACTGCTTTATCCAACATAGGCTCAGAGCTAATAGGGATGAACTTTATCTTCTGTAGATATGTATCATCATATAGGTGATTTCCATCATCTTCTAGGCCTTCTACTGCAATGTTAACATTGAACTTTTTGATCTATTCAATGGTTAACAGAGAGTAGAATCTCTCCCTACTCTCCAAGTCATCTTTGCAATTGGCCTAGTAGTCTTTAATATTAGGTACATGATGAATTGCCTGACTCATCTGTAAGACATCTCTGACATAATTAGTTGGATCATATTGTGGCCTTAGAAAGTCATAGGTTTCCAAATAAAACATCTTCGAGAATGTCTTAAGAACATTATTTGCCTCTGATCGGGATGCACAACTGTAAGCTCCAATAGTCATTGGGAACTCATAGCCTTTTTTCTTGGCCTTGGCATAGATAAGATTCACCTGGAGCATTTATCTCATCACCTCGATCAGCATGATCATGTCAGTAGGGTACCTGGGCAGCTTCAAAGGAAATTCGTCAAAACCTGCAAGATGAAGATATGAGAAATCCCTAAACTGAATAAAATAGCATCCAAATTGGCTTATAAAAGCCATGGCTTCAGGAGTAAATCTCCTCTCTGGAAAACCTTGTAGTTCCCTACATAGTCTCATTGTAAAGGCATCATTAACTATGAGATAATCAGCATAACTATTTTGCAGTTGTAAAGAAGGGAAAAACTCATAGCTTTTTACATCATCTAGAAATTCCTCTAACCTAGGAAGCCCTGGCCAAATTTGAATCATAGCCAGAATATATAGAAGAACCGAAGACATATAGAATTCATTTTGGAACTTGGATCTATTGAGGGTGTCTAAGAGATTCTCGCTCACCCTAAGGGCCCAATCAATGAAATGATGCTGAGAGAAGATTATCTGAACCAAGAAGAAATGCTGCTCAACAAAATTGAGAGCTTCACTCTCACCTCTAATCCTGTGAAGAAATACTAGGATATCCACGATATCTAGCTTCAGGTTTGCACTGAATAATGTCTTGGGAAAATTTCCCTTGGCATTCTTTGCTTCCTCAAACCATGACTTCATGATCTCTTTCTTCCATACGGGTCTCTTTGTTGAATATTTAGAGACTGCCCGACTGTAATTTATTTTAGATTATTCCATTTTCTCTGGAATACAGAGGGAATTCTGGATGGACTCTCTATCAATAGAGAGGATCACTATGTTGTCAAGTAGAAGAATCTACTTGGTGTCTAGGTTGTATCAAGCTATACATTCCTGGACCAATTCAGGAGCTTGAACCACCACAGGAAAATTGGTGGCTTTGATTAACCAACTCTCCTTAAGCTTTTCTATAATAGGATGCATATGCTCTGCCCTCAATCTACTCTAGAAGTTCTGCATATCAAAGAACTTTAGTGAGGTATCTGAGATTTTGTGCCAATCAGAGATAATGTCGTCCATTCTGTTGAATCCCACAAATCTAGAAGCCATGTGAGTATGATTTAATCTAGGGATTCAAATTTCTCTTCGGGATACAGAGACAATGAGAAATTGGTCTTAGAGACTTTGAATTCAAACAATTTGGTGAGAAATGGTGGTTCCTGTTCAAAATCTCCAACTAATTTTATACTTTTTGAATTTTTACCATTTAATGGCTGACTTCCCACACCACATGAATGAAAAGACCTTTACATTAATGAAGAAGTCCGTTACAAAGTAAAATGACTTTATTTGAATTAATGAATTTCCTCTACATGCCATTAGGAAACATATTTTCACTTTAGTAACCGTAACGGTAACTTTCTTGAAGTGGCATAAAATTATTCTTTCGCTTCTCTTTTGGGCGGAGAAATGCTTTTATGGTGCCCTCTATTTAAAAATCTGCCAAAGGAGAAATCTGGCCAATAGGGGTGTCAAAATGAAATGCGTTGATTCCATCAGCCTTTTTTACATGCTAAATTTCTTATGAGATGGATTATTCTTCAAAATTCCTTCACCTTGAGAGTTCGACAGAAAACGCACTTCGCGAGTTGAAACCCACCTGTAGGAGTAGCGGAGAAGCCATTTTCCACTTTTCCACCTATAAGATAACTCCATGAATTTTTATTTCCTTGATCATTTCTTTTGTTTCCCATAGGCTTGATTTGAGTGTTCAAAGCTTTCTTGTTCTCGACTTCCTCATTTTTCATCTTTATTTTCTCCTGATACTCTTAAGTGTGTCAATTATGGAAGGCACACTCTGTAGGTGATTTTCTACCATGGAGAAGCTAAAACTTGATTTCCCGCAATGCTACAACATGAAGATATGAGGCAACATATTTCATCTGTATGTAAGATTGAGGTTTGAATCTTTCAAATCATGACCTTTACCAGATTGGGAACTTAACCTGCCCTTTAAAACATGATTTCAAACCCAAATTTTCCCCCGACTTAAGAAGGAGAAGTCAAATTTGGGAAATCTGATAAAGGCCTTGTAGCCTAAAGGGATCTCTAGACTTAGACTCCAGACTTACATGAAAATTCCAAGACTACTACTACACATTAAACAACCATTTTTGTCTTGAGGTATGAAGATCAAAAGTGGGGCAATAGCTGGCTCTGTCTGGGGACTTGGACATTCACATGTCCAAGAAAGGAACTCAAATCTTTGGTTTCACAAAGTTCAACAAAAGGTGGCTCACAACAAAACTAAAGCAAGCCACAGAAAGGAAAGAAGAAAGGAAACCTAACTAGAAAAACAAAAAATAGGAACTAAACGTAACTATTATACAATATAGGGGTTACCTACTTTCAGTTTAGATCTGATAGAGCTTTAAATCCTGACCATTATACGTTAGGGGTAGTGCCTCACCATCTGATAAGTCAATTTGAAAGAATTATTATCAAACGCCTGATGGATTTTGTAAGGTCCTTTCCACAGTGTTTTGAATTTATCGTGCATACCTTTGGGTGCCTTGCGCTTGTCCCACAATAGCACCATGTCCCCCTCCATAAATTTCTGGGGTCTGCTCTTTTTATCAAATAATTTCTTCACACACATCTGATGTCATGTGATATGATCAACCATTTTCTCCCTTTCTTCTTCCAATTTGCTCAGGTACAGAATCCTCTTCTCCAAACCATCTTCATATATGCCATCTTCTACTATTGTCCTCAGTTTGCAAGTTGCTAATTCCAGTGGCAATGGAAGACTAGCTTCTACCCCGTAGATGAGTTCAAAAGGAGATACACCAATGGCTCTTTTGGGAGTCACTCTATCCGCCCAGAGGGCTTCATAGATTTTTTTATGCCCACTTCTCTAGTTTTCTTCCATGAGCTTTTTCATGATGTTCACCAAATGTTTGTTGCTAGACTCCGCTTGGCCATTCCCTTGAGGGAAATAATCAGAAGAATGGCTGATCATGATGCCGTACTCAAAAAAAAATTCTGTAATTTCTTGAGAAGAAAAATATACAACATTATCCATAACCAACTTAATAGGAACACAAAATCTTACAAGAATATTTTCTTTGATAAACTCACATACTACCTCTGAAGTAGTCCTCTTGGTTTCCTTGGCTTCCACCCATTTTGTGAAGTAGTCAGTTGCAGTAATTATGTAAGTATGACCTGTGTTGGACGTAGGACTTATAGGACCAATAAAATCAATCCCCCACTACTGGAATGTTCCTTCAATTATCACTGGTCTGAGGGGTAACGCTGCTAACGGTGGCTTCCCAGTAAACATCTTGCATTTTTCGCATCTCGCCACCAAATGGTATTCATCTTTAAACATTCCTAACTAGTAATAACACCATCTAAAAATATTGAATGCAGTGACTGATGAGGAGAAGTGTCCTTTACAAGCTTCATCATGAAAAACCTTTTACAGCTTCTCTTGTTGTTGCTGGTCGACACATCAAAGGGATGTTCCATTGATGGATCTCTTATATAATCTATCTTCCTAGATTACATATTTAGAAGCTTTCATTTTTAGGTCTCTTCTTTTCTTTGAAGTTAATCCTTCAAGACATTCACCATATGTCAAGAAATATACAATATTTTCAAACCATGGGTCTTGCATGCTTACTGTCAAAACCTACTGTGTAGCTTTTGGATCATTGTCTGCTTGATTTTCTGCCATTGCCTTGCATACTGCGTTCCCTCTTACCAACTTGGTGGGCTTGATCTCTATGTCATATTCTTAGGTTTTAGCTACCCATGCTCCTCTATTGTTACACTCCACATCCTATTGAGTCAAAATACTTTTCACTGCAATGTCAGGCACATACACAAGAGAGTGGGAGTGTAGTATATAAAACCTAAAATTCTTAAGAGCCTTTACCACTGTGAAAGCATGTTTTTTGGTCTAAGAATATCTCAGCTCATGATTTTTTAGAGGTGCTCCCATAAAGGCGATGGGGGCTTGAATTCCCTCTTCATTCTCTTGCATCAGGATGGCTGAAAGAGTATGTTCAAAAGAATAACAGTAGATTACAAAATCTTTCTTGTAATCTAGGTGACATAACACTGGGGCATTAGCTATGGTGTTCTTGATGCTTTTAAAAGCTTTCTTACTAGGGTCATTCCACTTGAAATTCACATTTCCCTTCATCATATCAACTATGTGCTTATTAATTTCAAAGAAATTAGGGACGAATCTCCTGAGGAAGTTGACCTGACCAAAAAATGACTTCACTCCAAATTTGTTCACTGGTAAACTCAGTTTCTAAATAGCTCTCACCCTTTCTAGATTGATCCTTATACCTTCTTGGGAGACAATGTGACCCAATAGTTTCCCTTTAGTTATGCAAAACACTGATTTCTTGGGATTCAATGAAATCCTGTCCTCCTGGCACCTTTGCAATACTCTCCTTAGATCATTTATATGATCTACTCTCTTCTTAGAGAACATGGTAAGATCATCTAGATACATGCCAATTATTTCATTCTTCATATCACTAAAAGAAAGATCCATACCTCTCTGAAAAGTAGCTCCAGCATAGATCAATCCAAATGACATCCTATGATATGCGAAGGTGCCCTAGGGAGTAGTGAAGGTCATTTTATGCTGATCTGCTTTCTCAACTTCTATTTTATTATACCCCAAGAAGCCGTCTAACATAGACATCATTTTAGCTCTAGCCATGATTTGCAAGAGATGATCCATGTTGGGAAGGGCATAGTTGTCTTTCAAAGAAGATTGATTTAGACTTTTGAAGTCTACATAGATCCTTATTTCTCCATTCTTCTTCCTCATAGGCATTATGTTTGCAACCCAATTAGAGTGATGGATGGGGTATATGATCTTTTCTTTGAGCATTTTATCAACTTCCCTAAATATGGAATTGACAACTTTGGGGTTGTACTTCCTTTGCTTCTGCCTGAACGAAGTAGCTTCATGTTTTAAAGGAATCTGGTGTTTGAATTTCCCGTTCATAAAACTTTTCAAATCTTCATAGCTCCAGGCAAAAACATCTGAGTATTCTAGAAAAAGCTTCTTGGCTTCATTCCTTTCTTCTTCAGTACAAAACTTCCTAATGTTTATCATCTTGGGATCTTTCTCAGTTCCAATATTCATTCCTTCATATTCACCAATGGTAGGCCCCCTTTCAATTCTTTTCTTCTTCACAAAAGTGTCGTATCTATTGAAGAGATTTTCAAGAGTGACCAAATGGGGTGGAATGATATTACCTTGCAATTGAATAACATCTAACTTATATTTATTTAGCTTGTCTTGGCAGTTTCCTTTATGGTTTCCATGAACATCTTTATGGAAGTCACCACCGCTCTCTAGAAAGAGAAGGAGATTCTTGTCATCTTCAAAAACTTGCCAATCTTCCACGTTGTCAGGCACAGATGGTTGATATATAACCTCCACTTGATATTTTTTATCTTTGAATTATGGGTGGGGGAGTAGTAATGAAGCTGAGATAGCCAAAGAGTCTGCTTTTGAATTCAACTCTCTTGGCATAGATTTGATAGAGAAAGCATCTAGTGCTTCTATTTTGTCCCATACTCTATTTCTATAGTTCTTCAACCTGTGGTTCTTTACAAAGTATTGATTCTTAACTTGATGTACAATTAGCTCAACATCACCATGAGCTCTCTGAATATTCACACCCTTTTCTTTTGCAGCGATAATCCCTAACAGAAGGGCCTCATACTTGGTAGTGCTTTTAGTGTTCCCAAACTCTAATTTATATGCCATGGGCTCACATACTCCATTTGGTGATATCAAGACCACACCTACACTAGATCCTAATGACGCACAACTACCATCAAATTCAAGAGTCCATATTTGTGGTGGTATTTCTTTGGAGGAACATTGCTTTTTCTCTTTGGAAATTTTTTTTTCTTCCTCAAGATCATCGATGAACAACATATAATTACCAAATTCCAATTCTTGATACAAGATTCGAGCTTTAGGGTCATCAGATTTCAAAACTGTAAACTTAGCCTTCTCTTCTGGGACTAGCTTAATCTTTTTATTGCCTACTGGGATTAAGGCTTGGGACCAATCCAACTTTATCTCCCCTCTAAGGTCTCTGCAAAAACTCTTGCTTAACAACAACATGTAGCTAGCAGGTATATCAACAATGAGGATTGTTAGCAACATCTTCTTCTCAGGATGTGTTGCTAGGGCCACTTGAGCATCCTTGATTTGGCCAACTAGGGGTACTTGCTTGGAATCCATAGAGTAACACCTACCATGAGCTTTAGTGAGAGTAAGTCCTAAAGCTTTGGCCATAGTTTATGGCATTACATTGTCTAAGGCTCTGGAGTCTATTATATAATTGCTCAGCCTGCAACCATTAATATATAATGACACATAGAATGGGTCAGGATTTTGGCCTGGGAAGGTGGCTAAAATGAATGACTCCCCTTGTTCAACTGGGTCAAAAAATAAAGACTCATTCTCTATAGTAGTCATGACATTTTGATTTAACTCTCGACTCCCTCCTTTACAATAATCTACTAGCTTTTGCAGCTCAATAGGATTAGACTTAAGATAGTCTATGGGAGAAAGCTAAATCCTGGAATCTCTACAGAATTGAATAATGTCAAAAGAGTTTTGTTCCTTACCTAGTTGCGGAATCCTCAGTCCTTGATTGGGTTCCTTTGAATTGGAAGTAGATGCCTCATTATTTTTAGGTGGTGACGGGTCAAGGACTTTATATTTCTAACTCTAGGTTAGGACCATATAATAGGTCCCATCTATGGTAGCATAACATGTTGCTTCTTGCTCTGAATCTGATTCATACTCTAAATATAAGTTTTCAGAGTCGCCATGTGAGTATGCATCTGATTTAGCTCCAGACACTCTGACATTCCACTTGTCAGTCTGATGCATTTTCCAAGCACGCACTACATCAGGGAAGCTTCCCCCATCATGATCTGTGGTTAAGTGGAAGGAACACATGTTTCCTCTTTTAGGAGGAGCCTCTATATCTAGCCTCTGTGGTGGAGTAGTTAATTGTAATGTTTTTCCCTCTGCATTCCTCCCGTCATTAAGTCTTCTAGGCTACTCCTAAAAGTTTCACTGGTAGGGATTAGTGAATCTGGGAAGTTGCCTCTTGAAGGTAGTGAATTAATTAGACAGTTTTTGTATCATCTCATCAGATGACATAGTATTGCTACTACTAGCTCTAGACTGTATCTCTCTTTTCCATTTCCTAGATGAGATCGTGTGGTCTTCAAGTTCTACAACAGTTCTCTGTGTTGCATCCAAATTTATAGGGTTCACCCTCCTTAGGTCATAATTGATGTCTGGTAGCATAAAACTTATGAATAAATTTTTCAAATTTCTCACCGTAGGCCTGTTAGCTGCTGGGATACGATTTACCAGCTTGTTAAATTTATCTATGAAATCCCTCACACTGATTGATGTTTATTTCTTGATAGAAGTCAATTGAGTTAATAGGGCATGCTCATCTTCAGCAGTCTTAAACCTTCTTTTGAAGGTGAACCTCATAGTAGCCCAATTGGTAATAGAAGAATCAGGTAAATGGTGAAACCAATCAGTAGCCCCTTCAATGAGAGTCTCAACGAATAGTTTGACGACCACATCTTCTTCTCGAAACTGCTAGGATGTTAACTGAAGCAAAGAATGCAGCAATATCCTCATCTATAGATACTTTCCCATCTCTATAAAATTTTGGAAAGTTCTTTCTAGAGCCTCAAGGGAGAGGATTGTTGGCTACTAGTTGCAGAGGCCCAACTGCAGTTGCCCAAGGAAGTGCCATAGATACTTGGGGTAAGTAGGGTGTTAGATTGATAACGGGAGGGGAAAATACCCCGTGTAATGTCAATACTTGGCAAGTAGTGGATAAATGGGTGGTTTGTTTAGGAGGTGAAGAAGGTCTGCTCTAGCTCCTTGTAGTTTTGTTTCCTCAACGAGGTACTTCTAAAAGAGCAAAATTAATATCCGCAAGTCTCTGAAAGACTGGGTCTGTGCTACCTTCTTTCTTGGTACTTCTGAGAAATATTTTAGGCTCTAGATTTTTGCCTAATGTTGTGGCCTAGCTTCTCTCTCTACCCTTCTTATATTTCTTCTTTGAATGACTCTTTCAAGTACTTCTGCTCTAACTTCTTCCTGCTCTAGCACTTGACTAGCGTTTCGATAGTGTTCGGTGCTTCTTTTGTATCTCCAGACAAAATTAATTAATGAGGAAATGAGATCCTCTTAATCATCTTGGAATCCAAGATTGGGTTGGAGCATAGGGATTATATGTTCATGGGGAAGCACCATCTTTCCTCATTGTATGCTTCTGGCATAATGATTGTTTGTTTCCACACCAGAGTCACCAAAAATTTGTTGGTAAACAGATTGTTCTTTTGAATGTAACTCTAAAATGCCCAAAAATGCTTAAGAAAAATTGAATACAATAGTTGGGAAATAGTTACTTGAAAACCTATTTTCCCACTAAATTTGAAGGTACAACTCCCTTGTATGAATGATCTGCAATGAATATTGATCTTTCTTAATCTAACAAAGGTATTCTCTTAACCCAAGAGTAGGAGAGGTAAACCAAGCTAAGCCTAGATAGGAAATAGCTCAGGCGAGGTAAATATAACTTTAAACCTACCCAATTCTGAGATCTTATCAATTAGATTAACTCTCAAAATTGGTAATGCATGAATGATTACTATTAATGTAGATGCAATACTGAAGATTAACAATGTAATGATATTGAGTCGATCTATATCGTAGGAACACTTCAAAACTTAGGATAGCAACTGATTTTCCCCTTAATTAGCTGTAAATCATAATACAAAATTCTAGTTCGAATACAGATTATGAATCTAATTCAAAATAAACATTCAAATTCAACAGAAAGATTAATGAAATGCAATGGAATAGTTAAAGAAATGGCATTCAGACATACACAATTGACTCAACAAAAAATTCTATTGTTCACACCAAAATTTAACCGACCCTTCTATTGATTTTGGAAATAATACATATAGAGTTCCATATTGGACCATTACAAAAAGGAGTAACCAAAATAGTTCAACTTCCCCAACTAGAAATGATAACCAAAGGTTTATCCGTTACAAAAATAGCAAAAATAGCACAAGAGGGAATGTATCTGTGTGTAAGAAAATACACCTTCATGAAATTAAGAATGAAAGCAACAATTCTATGGAAAGATAAACAAGTTAATCTAAAGAATTGAAACTAAATAATCTATATCATCTCATGGTTCTCTATCCAAGCTTTGTTAAGAGAGCTCTCAGGCTTAATCTCTCTCAAGGACAATCCTAGAACAAGATATGTTTCAAAATTGAATACTCAAATCTAGCTAGAATGCTCAAAAATGCTCCAAGATCATAAGAGAAAATAGCAAATGCTTCTAAACATGATATGCTAAATGAAATGAAAATGCTGAAAATCTCTCAAAAGATCTCAAATGCTCATGAATGTGTCTATAATAAGGATGCTTTTGCTCTTGAATTCTTGGATTCCAAACACAAAGGAAATTGCTTGTATTTATAGCATTTTCCCAAGGGTAGGGGGTAGAGTGAGTTGATCATGATCAAATCTTGGTTAAGTCAAAAGATTTGAGGTGTTTGCAAATGGAGGGAAAGATGGTTGGTTGTCTCAAAGAATTAGGAATTAAATAACTCCATCATTTAATTAAATTAGCCATGGAAGGGTGATTGGGTTGGATTTGATCCTTTTTGATTTGAACTATACAATTGAAAAATCAATTGCATAATTTTGATTAATCCCTTTAGGCTTGAATTTAATTATTTGATTTCATGATTATTTAATCTTTTAATTTGATTTGATAAATGTCCATTTGATTTGCATTGAGATGATATTATGAAGCATTTGGCTGAGATTTATAATTTGGAATGCTTGAGATACACCTAGTAAATTTTAGGTGTCTATAAATGCCCCTCTTTGAAGTAATGTGCGAAGCGCATTGATTCAAAAAAAGCTTGATTGTCCTGATCATTGAGCTGATATTGATGAGTTGATATGAAAACCTAATATGAAAATCTTGATATGAAACTCTGATATGAAAATCCTGATATGAAACTCCCGATATGAAACTTCGATATGAAAATCCTAATATGAAACTCCTAATATGAAACTCCTATATGAAACCCTGATATGAAAACTCTGTTATGAAACCCTGATATGAAAATCCTAATATGAAACTCTAATATGAAAACTCTGATATAAAACCCTGATATGAAAATTCTGATACGAAACCTTGATATGAAAACTCTGATATGAAACCTGATATGAAAAATCTGATATGATGCTGTGATTGATAAAGTTTGAAATTTTAATGCCCCAGATTTGATACAAGATATGCTGCCAAAATCCCAGTTTAATGGTATGGTGATGCCCCCTCAGAAATGGAATCATCTTAATCATAGGTAAAAGTTTTTGATGAACAATGTTGATAGGATAGATCAAAGATGGTAGCATTTCTGATAAATGATGATGTGAAAACATGTCGAACAAATGCCCCAATGAGAAGAATATGCAAAGTAGGTTTGACTGGGTCAAAAATCTCATAAAATAGGTTAAAATAGCTTAAATAGGTTGAAAAACCCAAATTTACTATTCATTTTCACTTTTTACTATTGAGAATTTTCTCTGAGCCTTTGACGACTGATAGTGATGGTGGTCCCTATTCAAGAGCACAGATTTGAGCGAGTGCACAGATATCAGAGACCTCCTAACTACGGGCCTCCAGTGAGTGATTTGAGCTCGTTTAGTGCATTTATTGCTCTTAAAATTGTATTTATTGCATGTTTTTATTACTTTGTAGAAAACGTTTAGCAAAATGCTGCGTAGGATATGTCAAATGCCGTGTAGGTTAGTTAAAAGCCGCATTCACTCTGTGAAAAGCCGTGTGTGATGATTTAAAAGTCGCGTAGGCCTTCAAAAGGCCACCTAAAAAGTAAAGCGCTACCTCCGCGTAGTAAATTGCCAATTTTAAGGATTTAAATGCCGCTTAGCTTTAAAAGCCGCGTACACTTAGTGAAGTGCCGCCTACCATAAAGATGAAAGTTGGATAGAGGAAAAAAATAGATGAACTCAATTTGATTGATCGTCTAGATGACTCAATTAGGTTCCAAGCGAGAAAATGTTCATCCAGAATGTTGTGTAGTGTTTAGGATGTTAGAAAAGTCATAATGATGAATGTTTGATAGGTCAATCAGATATGATTAAAAATGATTACAAATTATCCGTGTGTCTCACAATTTAGAGGTTAGGAGCAATAAGTTGATACGCTCAAGTTAGAGAAAAGATAGATTTAATGTGTTGTGATTGACTTAGAATGGTTCATCAAGAGAAAAACTAACATGATGCACTTTGTTTCAAAATGTAGGAGCATTACCACAAGTTATGGGTGCGAGGAGTTGCATTGTGGATTTTTGATCTAGTAGATGAGCTGACACCACCTAAGCGGCGTACCATTGAGACTTGTGGTCTTAGTTTCCTATTGGATCTCCCTTGGTTTCAGTTGAACCAAGGTTTATTGATAGCTATGGAAGAGCGATGGCACTCTGACCATAACACCTTTCACTTACCTCTCGGCGAGATGACAATTATGCTAGAGGATGTATATAGACTTTTGAGGATCCCAACTCATAGAGAGCGGGTGTATTATGATGCAGTGTATGATAGTAGTGTATGTAGATGGGTGTTTGGAGATAACACCATTGCAGATGATTGCATTACTTGGGCACAGTTTGCCTCATTTCCTACCCTACTAGCGTTAGTAGGAGCTATGATAGGAGGATTATTATTGCTAGACAGGCGAGGATGTGGTTTTGCAATTGGATGGGGCCAGAATATCGAGGACCTAATAGCTCATCCATAGAGATTGGATTGGGGTTCTTGCATGTTGGCATAGTTATATCATGATTTACATGAGATTGTATATTGGCACAATGTAGCTATTTCTGCAGGTGCAGTTTTGTTATAGTTGTGGACATGGGAGCATATCCCTATTACTAGGCCAGTGTCAGCGTGAATTCGGGCTCGTGGGTATCCATATGCATTTTTATATGATGGCATGATTGTCCAGCATTATCTGGGCAAGGTTTATTTTTGGAGACGCATGATTGATGACATTGATCAGGTGGTTTGGAGGCTGTACTTGCAGTGTGAGAGGTGGCGGGAGGATGACAATGAGTTACATGTTTTCACCTTGATGGATGATAGGTCGGTCATCTTTGGTTATTGAGAGATTTTTCTTTGGCAAAGTATTACGCCAGTTCGGCTGGATGCAGGATATGCCACAGGGTATGGCATTATATGCTTGAGTGCAGGCAAAGAGATCGATGTGGGATGCATAGGTTGACTACTAGTCAGCCTGCCTATAGATAGATCAGCTGGGATATGGTGTGTGGGATATGCTACCATAGGTTGTAGACGCAAGGATATCGGCAGAGTATCGAGAGTGGTTCATGCGCCATCATTTCATGAGATTTACTGATATGGCAGAGCCTATCCTAGATTTTGATGAGATTTTTGAGGATGATGGTTATGGTGTGGATGATGGGGATGATGGTGGTAGACCATGCCGGTGCAGAGTCCAGAGGGTACCCAAAGTGCCATGGGTATAGAGAGAAGCTGGGCCTCGGATGAGAGGCGGACATGTGAGAGGCCAAGGTGGTGGTTTTAGACAGCTAAGGTAGAGATTAGCAGGTGCACAGGGACCACAGGGTCAGGCTCCATTGAGAGTAGATGTAGATTGGGCTAGACAGAGGAACAGATGAGTCTAGGAGGTGAGACAGGTTCCTGGGAAGATACCATAGGTTGACCCACAGGTCAGCACAACATAGGTTATACCATAGGTTCCTTTAGCACTGCAGGCACCATAGGGTCCTCCAACATTGCAGGCTCTAGTTTCAGATGAGATAGTGTGGGATGTGTAGGGGTTATAGGCTAGGATGACCATAGTGACAACTAGGTTAGATTAGGTCATGACCATGTTGTAGTAGTTTTTGGCCACTCTGGCTCAGCTACCAACCAGTGCAAGCACTAGTTAGGTACCTCCTAGTTCATAGGATAGAGAAGGTGATAGAGATCCTAATGGCACAGGTGGGTCAGGCACAGGTTTGGCCAGGGATGGATCAGGTGCCCCTACTGGGTCATGAGACAGATATGGACCCAGGATTTGTACCATATGTATCAGATGGATTTTTTTATCAGGACTTTGATGTATCATTGATGTACCATTGTTATTGATGTACCTTTGATGTACTGATTATGCTATAGACATTGTTGATGGACATTTATCTGATGATGATCTTTGATTTTGATGATGTTATGAGATTTCCTTTTATGCATGTGTATATGTTTCTATGATGCATTTATTTCTATTGTGCAATGGATGCAAATGTCTTAGAGTAGGACATAGATATGTGGATGCAAAATGATGCAATTTTAACTCTATATGTTTTTCATTTTAATAATGTATGGATTATGCAATGCAATGAATGCAATACTTAGTGCTATTATAAATGAAATGCATCTACCTTTTTGTGTTTTCAAATCTATGCAATTTAATTTATGATATGTTGTTCTAAATGATGGTATGGATAATGATTTAATGAATAATGTATCTTTTTCATGATTTTCTCTTGACATGAATGTATAATGAATAAATGATTAATGATGATGAATGCAAAGGAAAATCTCATTGTGAATGACCTAAAACTAATTCATTTGATGAAGTGTTGTCAACACTTTGTCCTCCCTTGAACTTGGAAAATTGCTAGGAAGACAAGCTATTTTGAGAACTAAGCATTTTGAGAATGCAAGCGAAAGAGCAACAAGCAACTAAACTAACAAGAAAAATTCAATGCAACTAATTGTCCTTGAGGTTTGCGAAAGGAATGCAAACTGAGATATATTTTCATCATAGAGCGTTGTGGAACTAGGAGTCCATACAATCCTTACTGGTGCCACTGTGACCATAAGAATATGAATATGAGCTTCCCACATGTGGTAACCCCTTCCTACAAAACCAAGTACAACCCTCACTAGTTGGAAGACCAACTATGGGAGTATGAATACCGGTTTAATCAGATTCAATGTTGCAAGTGGATGTTGGTATTTAAGATATGGAAAATCTAAATAAACAAGGTATCCTTTTGCGTAAACAAATAAAGGTTAACCCTTTGTCCTATATGAATTTCCTCTATGGTTCTTTGATGACCATGTCTTTAGACTAATTCACACAAGTTAAAGAATTTTCCTCAAAACAGTCACTTAGAAGCTTAAAAAAAAGGATCATGTCTTTTATCCTTGCCAATCTAGCCGAAACATCATTGATTAGCTAAAAAGAACATGACTCAAAAAAGTTAATGAAAAACTTATCAAAATTTCAAGTGTTTGTGAAATGTATCAAGATTTTCAAATAAGAATTCCAGACAATCTGATCATTTAAGGTGTGTTAATTTTTAATCCTGATAAAATAAGTCAAATGATGTTAAAGGATCATGTTATGTGATCAAATTGTTTAGGGTTGAACAATGATAGTTATCAAAGGTTCAAAAATGTCTCTTCTGAATTGGAAAATCTACTTCTGATATATGACCGAAATGTTGCACTATCGAATCCGGTTGGTACCAAAAATCTAAGATGTGTGCCCCCAAGTGATAAATTTGGCCAATGTGATACTTAGGGCAACTAAGCCAAGAATGCGACAAAATGCAGCTCTGAGACTTTATTAGGACAATGCACGAATGACGAATACAATGAGGATATGGACAAGTGAGATGAGGAAACCACAATATGTACAAATGCAACTAGGAAACACCTAAGGACAAAAGGTGTCTGTTTCGAGGTTTTCACCTCTTGGGATTATTTCTCTTTTTCTCTTTTTTTCTTTTTTTTCTACCAAGGTGCCTATCGCTAGGTTTTCACCAAGGCACTTTTTTCTCTTTTTCAAATGTTTTTGGCTTTTTTGAAATTTTTGATTTTTTTTTGTATTTTTTATCTTTTCTCCTTTTTTTGGTATTTTTGAATTTTCTCATGTACAAGGGTGATGCTTGACTCATCTGATACTCTTCAACTTATACTCTTTATTCTGATACTCTTTCTTCTGATTCAGGTGTGGAACGTCTTGAGATGAATGCTATTGATAGCTTCTAGGAATTCATCACCATCACAATCAGCCAATTCGTAGGTCCCCGTCCCAAATGAAGAAATAATGAAAAAAGGACCAAGTCAATTTGCTTCCCACTTCCCTTTCTTTTCTCTATCAGCCTGATTTTTTGGATTTTCTCTCAATACTAGATCTCCTATTTGAAAGTTTCTTGGCTTGATATGTTTGTTATAGTTCCTAGAAATTTGATTCTGATACACTTTCAAATGATCATAAGCTTGAGTTTGATGTTCCTCCAACAACTCCAATTGTTGAAGGCGGGCAACTCTATAATCCTCATCCATTATTAATCCATGCAATGAAACTCTGAGGGATGGTATTTCAACTTCTTAAGGAAGAACAACTTTGGCCCCATAAACCAAAGAAAAAGGTGTAGCTCCTGTCAAGGTTTGAATACTAGTCCTATAGGCCCAAAATGCTGGATTGATTTGAATGTGCCAATCCTTTCCTAATTTTCCAACGGTTCTCTTAAGCATTTTTAGGATGTTCTTGTTAGTTGCTTCTGATTTTCCATTACCTTAGGGATAGTAAATGGATGAAGAGTGATGTGTAATGTGGAATGTGTCACAAAGTTCATCAATATCTTTGTTCTTAAACTATTTTCCATTATCCGTGATGATGGCATGAGGAATGCCA
>MU226848.1:3065108-3077318 GCA_018584345.1 Thuja plicata
TTAATTACATGTGCATAATTGTGTTGAAAAAGTATTTCAAATTTAAAAGATCTTAACTTGTAATTAGGAGTCTAATTTGAGTTGTGGCAATAAAGCACATTTTATTTAATTAAATTGGATTTACTTTCAATTTTCAAGTTGAGTTAAACTAGGGATTGACTTGGGAGTTGTCACTCACCTTTGCATATTTTGGGGAATTTGGATCTCTTTAGGGGGAATTGGTCATTCATTCTCTCATAACAGGTTTTTTAGGGAATTGGAGAGCTCTTGGTGATTTTGGGGTTTTTGAAGAATTTTAGATTGTTGTGGATCTTGGTTGCTTCAAAGTTTCAAGATTTTCTATTGCTTGTGTGTGTGTGTATGTGTGTGTGTTCGGATCTACATTGTTGCCAGATCTGTGGTTGAATTGGGCATGAGGGTTTCAGATCTACTTTCATCCTCCAAGCTACATTCCTCCATTTCTTGCATTGGAATAAAGGTAGGTTTCGTTTGCTTTGCATGGATTCAATTTCGTAGATCAGAGATTTTCTGTGATGTTTTAGTGCATGTTCCTTAAATTTGGTCTTTAATAGCTTATGGACGTTTTCTATGTTTTTGGATGTTTCTAGAAACCCTATATCTCTATTTCTTTCATTCTCTATAATCTTAGCATCGTAGGGATATGCTGTCGAAATTTTGGGAAGAAATTCCCTCTAAATCTCTTAGAAAATGAAAAAATTAAACGAATAATATAGTGTATACTATAGAAGAAATTAAGTTTAGGAATTCTTAATATTTTGGTGATTTTAGAGTTTATAGGAATCTCAAATCTATTATTTACGTGAATATGTAATCCTTTCTATAGTGCAAATTTGTTGTCCAAATTTCGTGTCTTTATCTCTTATAAAACTCCTAGAATTTGAAAAATTAAATCTGCCTATAGTCCTAACTATAGAAGAAAAATAAATATTTATCCCTGTGTAATTTCATTGCAAAAATTAAATCATATGAAAAAAAACTCACCCAGTGTAATTATACAGACTGGTGAATAAAATCACCCAATGAGGTAAAAGAAGGAAAGAAAAGATAAAAATGCCTTTTTACTAATTTTCTTACGTTTTCAAAAATTTACAATAAAACAAGAAAAACAAAATGCCCATACCTTTTTGGGAAAACAAATTGTAAAATTTGTATGAAAAAATAATAAATAAAAATAAAAAAATTAATTAAATTTACCGCAGTGCAAGCGGATTGGAAAAATGCATTTTCTAAAAAAAAATTAAATTAAAATTTTGTTTTGGGGAGGTGGGACCCCATCCCCATCCCCCTGCGGCATGTGCACCGCGCTGCCCAAGGCAGTCACGAGACTGCTGTGACAGTCACGGGACTGCCGAAGGCAGCCTGTGCACTGTGAGTAGTGCAGAGAGGGGGGGGGCGCGGGGGACCCGCTCCCCCCTAATTATTAATTAAAGTTTCTTTTGTTTAATATTTAATTTGTAATTTTTTTTAAATGTGTTAATTTAATATTTATTAATTTAAATTATAGTTTTATTAATTAATTAATTAATTTAAATTAATTATAAATTTAGTATTAATTAAGTTTTAATTATTAGATTTTATTAATTTGTTTAATGTTACCTTTTTAATTTATATATGTATGTTAATATGTTAATTAAAAAAAAAATTCTAAATTAATATGTATATTAGTTTAGTTAATATACTATTTTTAATTTTTAATTACATATGGTTATTATTTTAATTAACACATGATTATTATTTTTAATTAATACAGGGTTATTACTTATGATTAATATGTTGAGCATGATTAATTATAATGTTATAATAGATACGAATTTTCCCGACTAGTTTGTATAATGGATTATCGTTGTATTACTAATATATCGTGTAGTTAATTTTTGATCAATTAATTTACATTATATTTAGTCATGATATAATTAAAGCATGTTATAATCAATTCGTAAAATAGGAGTATTTTATATTGTAATTGATTTGTAATACGTGTATTCTAAAATGGTATTAGGAACGTTATGTAATTGAAAATTTGATAAAAGGTGGTTTTATTAGATTTTTAGTATTAAATGATGTTCCTAGAAGATTTAGCTAGAAATTTATACCCACTTATGTTCATTTTTTAGTCCTTCAGGATGTTTTTATTTCTATGCATTTGTATGGTTCTTGTGCTTATATATGTTTTTATTTAGGGGCATTAGACAACCTAGGATGTACACAGAGGCTAGGGGTGTAATTTATACTTTTGTTACTTTATGACGTGTGGGCTCTTTGCTATTACCCTAAACTGACCATGATGACCCTTTTGATTATGTACTTGTGTGTGTACCTATGTGTGACTATTTCTATTGTCTGGGATACTGATTTGGGGTACACTAGGGTTGTGACCTATGCTAGATCTGTTAGGATCTCTAAGCCTAGGGTAGGTTACCTAGATGCGTAGTAGGAGGTGGCTTGCAATAAGTTTCATGTCCGTAAGAGACTACTGGGGTTGCTTATTGTGGAGTTTCTTAATAAGTGATAATTAAAGACATATTTGAGAGATTAAAATGAATTAATAAGATGTGCCCTCACCCATGCTTGAGTGCTAGTATAGGCTAAGATGGTTTGGAGAAGATGTTAGTTTCCCTGCGAGGTATCTGACATAGTTAGTGGGCCTTGTCAGTATGAGAGGACATTAACTTCGTGTATGGTCACTTGGGTGCCAAAATTCATTGTGATTATCTGGGCTGAACTTAAGGGTAGACCTACATGATGACACCTTCCTTTACACATGCTAGATTTTCTACATTGTTAGTTGCCTCTGGATTAGTGAGTCTTACCTTTTGTTATGATTAGTACACCAGATTAGAGAGCTATCAGGATCCCTTGCTTAGTGGTTATTCCTTCTTGGTTTTGGATATCAAATTGGGATCTGTTGTTATCTCCTCAGCACAGTGGGGTAGACCTTTGTGGTTCCACACGGATGGGTGGTAGTGATTCTTTACCCATTGAGATTCGACGTCCTTGTACCAGGTGCTTGATGGTTCTTTGCGGATGAGCTCTTTATGTTCCTTCATCATTTATTATGTAATTTTATTATTGTAATCTTGTATTAGTGTATCGTATGTGATACCTAATCTGGATATTGTAATATTAAGTAGAATAGAGTGATTACCACATACCCTACGACATGTGTAGTGGATGTGAGTTTAATAGTAGTTTCATGGTTATCCACGAGGTTTGTAATTATGGTTACGTAAATTGTATTTGTTATGTTTAATCTGATGGAATCTTTTGTTATGTTGTTAGTTGTGTTTTGCTTTAAGTAATTCAACATCATGGGACCCTTGAGTCGTGTAATCTATGTGAGTGTAAGACATGTGTATAAATGGTAATCGCTTCCGCATGGTTGTATGTTTCTTTATGTTAACTTTAAAAAAAAAATTATTCAGCACACATAGTGACATGTTCTAGGTTAATCTCTCTTGGGTTCCCTGGCAGGGCGTTACAGCCTGATTGTTCTCAAAAATAGATCTGAAGTTGGGATACCATCAGTTACAGATTTTAGAAAGTGATATCCACAAGACTACTTTTTGCATGAGGTATGGTCACTATGAGTTCACAGTAGTGCCATTTGGTCTCACGAATGCTCCAGCTATGTTCATGAGCCTCATGAACAGAGTATTTCATACATTCTTGCATAAATTTATGGTAGTGTTCCTTCATGACATTATGATATATTCTCGCAATGAGGAGCATGAGGAGCATCATAGACAGGTTCTACATCATTTGAGAGAGAATCAATTATATGGCAGCTTGTCAAAGTGTGCCTTCTTTAGAACTAAGGTACATTATCTTGGTCATGTTATATCTGGCGATGGGATCTCTGTAGACCCATCGAAGATTAGAGCCATTATGGATTGGCCAGCACCCACCAGTATCACTAAGGTCAGAAGTTTTATGGGCTTAGCAGGATATTATAGATGCTTCATGGTAGGATTTTCTAGAGTAGCTCATCCCATCACCTCCCTTCAAAGAAAGGGGAAGAAGTATGAATGGAAAGAGAAGTGTGAGAGAGATTTCTAGGAGCTCAAGAGAGCCCTCACTATCGCATCAATTTTAGCAGTGCCAGATCCTTTGATAGATTTTGTTATATGTATAGATGCTTCATTGGATGGTTTAGGAGCAGTCCTTATGCAGGAGGGTCATCCTATAGCTTTCAAGTCTAGGAAGCTAAAGAATCACAAGCTTAATTATCCTACTCATGACCTAAAACTCACAATGGTGGTTCATTCCTTAGTGAGATGGTGCCACTTCCTTCTAGGTCACGAATTTGAGCTTCATTCAGATCACCAAAGCCTACAGTATATCTTTACACAACCCAATCTTAATGCTAGGTAGAGGAGATGGATGGAGTTTTTGTGTGAGTATGATTTTGATATTCATTACATCAAAGGGAAGAAGAATGTAGTTACAGATGCCTTGAGTAGGAGGTGACATGAGTTCTCATCTATGACTTCTAGTATAGATTTGAGGGAATGCATTTTGCATCACTTGCTAGAGGATGGATTATATGTGGAGGTTTGTCAATTTATCCGTTCTCAGAGACCCCTTGAGGGGAGATTTGCAAAGTATTCTTTAGAGTCTGATGGACTTCTATGTCATAGGGGACGCATCTATGTACCTTGTACGGGTGACTTGTGAGATTTTATTATACTTGAGGCTCACATAGCACCTTATGTAGCTCATCCGGGAGTTAAGAAGTTGCATGCCAATTTGAGACAGTTGTATCATTTTCCAGGCATGAGATTGCAGATTGCTAGAATAGTTGCTAGATGTCTAGAGTGCCAGAGAGTGAAGGCAAAGCACAGTCATCTAGGTGGGATCCTATAGCCACATGAGATTGCTGAGTGGAAGTAGGATACTATATCTATGGACTTCATTGTTTGTCTCCCTATGTCTTCTTGCCGCCATGATGCCATCTTGGTGATAGTCAACATGTTGACCAAGGTTGCTCACTTCTCACTTGTGCATACTACATTCATAGCATGAGACGTAGCTTAGGTCTTTTTGTAGGATATTGTCATACTTTATGGCATTCCCTATAAGATCATCTCTGATAGAGACTCCTTGTTCACATCAGCTTTTTGGAGAGAGTTATAGGCAGCGTTGGGCACTAGACTAAATTTTAGTATGGAATATCACCCTCAAATAGATGGACAGACAGAGAGGGTTAACCAGGTGTTATAGGATATGTCACATATGTATGTGATGGACCATTAGGTCAAGTGGGAGGAATACCTACATCTGGTGGAGTTCGCCTATAATAATGGGCACCATTATTTTATAGGTATGCCGCCATATCAGACCTTTTATGGTAGACCATGCAAGACACCACTGAGTTGGGACAGGATTGAGGATAGAGTATCTATTGGACCTTAGTTGGTCAAGGATATGGAGTAGTAGGTAGTTTTGATTAGATAGCGTCTTAGAGAGGCTCAGGATCGATAGAAAAAGTATGTACATGTGAAGCGGGTTGATCGTGAGTATATGGTTGGAGATAGGGTCTTCTTGAGAGTGTGCCCGCATAAGAGTCCAATCCATTTTGGAAAGGGCTCTAAGTTAGTGCCTCAATTTTTTGGACCTCTCAAGATATTGGAGAGGATAGGACTAGTTGCTTACTATCTAGCCTTGCCACCCAGTCTATCACACATCCACAATGTGTTTCATGTATCTGTGTTGTGGAAATATATTTATGATGAGTCTCGCATTATAGATTGGGTTGCCTTGTAGGTGGAGTCAGATGGACAGCTAGCACTAGAACCCATTCGTATTATAGCTTGATGGATCCTTGTAGTTTAGGGTTGAGAGCTGGACCAGGTTAGGGTCCATTGGGATTGTTATGATGAGGTCATGGCTTCATGGGAGGATGTAGCACAGATGAGATCTTAGTACCCATATCTGTTTGATGAACTCCAGGAGAAAGTTCATGCCTAGTGGGGGAGGATGTGAGGCATCACCCTGACCCATCATAGCTCAGTTGATACACTTATTTTGATACATTGATACACTTTTTTATTTTCCTGACAGAGACTCAAGATACTATGTTTATGATGATGATTATATTGTATGGATTACATTCTGATATGGATTAGACCTAGAATATGTGGTTGATTTTGATTATACATGTTTAGATAGGTGAATTGATGAGAATATCGGATCATGATTAGACTTGATTATTTCATGGATGTTATGTCATGATGATTATGGAATTATTATATTTTAAACATTTCTGTATGAAAATTGTAATTAGGAATTTAATTCTTCTTATTGATTAATGTTTCTAAGTATGAATTGAATATGTATATTGCATGTGATTTTATTATCTTGGACTACTGATGCTCAAGTTTAGTGTGCATGAAAGAGAACCATGGAATCAGTCAGAGAATCAGTAACCAACCATATGTAAAAACTATAAAGCCAAGGTTGAACCTAATAAAGAGGTTCGAACCTCATTATTAAGTGATTTTATTCATGACCGTAAAATTGTATGAATGTATTAGGTGTTTTCATTATTTAATTAGTGACATCTGAATGTTGTATTATGTCATTTTATAGTGTCACTTGACACTCGTTATGTGTTTATGTAATGACATGTCTACTAAGGTTGACAATGTAAACCTAAGCCTAACTGATTCATTAGGAACCTAATTAAACCCCTTGTTGGAGATACTTGCAAAGTTCCACCAATTTGATCATTTAGATTTAATTATTTTCTAGCCACTTCTAGAGGCCAAAAGAGGTCCTAAGGGTCAAATTTAGGAAAATCCAAGTACCTTAGTGATAGGGGTATGGGTTAGGAATGTTTTTAACACATCTATAATCCCCTGGTGGCCTTGGTGACCTATTTTATAACCCATTTTCCACATGCTTCGAAAATAGAGTAAGTCTTGACCTTTTACCCAAACCCACACTCCTTTCCAATCTGACATTTATGATAGGGGACAAGGAAAAGCCAAAGGACTTAAGGGTCAAATCTGAATTTAATGTTGGTGGGTGGGTAGAAGTTGAAGGTCTTTTTAGAGGCCCTTGGTAGAGTTAGCAGGTGTTCACCCACTCTCTACTTTTAGATACATTAGGGTTTGGATGGAGAAAACATAAGGGATTGGGATCTTCTCAAAATTTATTTGCCATAACACATTGTGAAAGTTGGTCTCCATTTCTATGAAAGTGATTTGTTTAGTTGCAAGTAGATTTATATGTTCTTTTCATTCTCTTGCATATGTGAAATGTATATGTATTATTCTTATGTAAGGGAAGGGATTTTGAGTTTGAATTCTTGCTTATGGTTTTATCTTTGTTTTGAATATGGGAGTTTTGTAAAGGGCATGATGGCATTACTCACCCTTGGATAGGGAATAAGTGGCCATGTATGGGCGAAGGGGTTAGTTGGATTTTATGATAGTGTAGACTCTCTTCTCATGAAGAGAAGAAGGAGAAAATGCAAGGTGTATGGGCCCTTGCATGCCATTGTATTTGATCCAAATTTTAGGCAGATAAGGAGAAGATTGGATGGAAGGATGTATGTGGTTTTAGCCTTGAAGAGACATGTTATTTGAATGTATTATTTTGGCATTCTCCTACATGGAAATCCACCTTCACCCCTTGTTATGGGTTCATAGTGAATCTATTTATGCAAGCCTTGGGAGGGTGCTCTTTGTTGTTGTTTTCATGTATGTGGATGTGTGATTATCACCTGTTGGCTATCGATTCTTCTAGCTCAAGGGGTGGTCTCCTTGAGACCTAGGATGGGAGGTGAGCTTCCCATGGTTCTTCTCATGTATTTGCAAGTTTTGAAGTCAAGATGATTCTGGAAAAGCTTGGAATAAATCTCTATTTGGGTGTAGTTGTGTGAGAGAAACTTTAATGTTGCATGGTTACTCCTTTGTATTGAGTTTCATTTCTTGTTAAGTGTTGTAATATCCATATTGAAAGCTTTATCAAGTAAGATATGAAGAGCTCTTATTCATTATGTAATAGTTTTCATACCATATAGAATCTTGTAGATTTATGAATCTTGTAATCTCTATAATGTATTTGATTGTAGGTTTTCAAGTTAAAAACACTCCATTCTTCCTTTGGAAATATTTATTCTATTTCAATAGGTTCAACACTCCACCTTAAAACCTTCATTGCAACCTCAATTCTTGAGAAGAAAAAGATTAAACTTGGTAACAATAGTAAATCAAACAAGTTAGTATATTAATGTAAAAATCAACTAATATTAATATTCAATTTATAGTTCACTTAGTGTATTGCACTAATAAAATAATTCAAATGTATACAATTAACTGCTCTAATAATAAAACTAAGAAATCAATATGATAGAAGCAAAAAAAAAAAGAAAAAAAAAACAAATAATACCAATGACACTTTCCAAATTTTTAGAGCAAAAATGCTCTCTGAAATTTGTATGGGAAGGGAAATAATTCTCTTTACCACATATAATATTCCCTTCCCAAGATGCTCTTCCTAATTAGAGTTAGTATTCTAATTTCCCTAACCTAACCTTGTAGTTATTTACTAATTTCTAAATTAGTCTTATCTTGCCTTGCACCCATCCCCGTGGGCCCCACACACACCTTTTCCCTTATCTTTTCAGCCCTCTTGTTTGGTGCAAGGATGGGACTTGGTTTAAATGTTGCTAAGAAAATTCAATGAAAAGGGGCTGCAACATATTACTTGGGCTTCACACCACCCTCCCCAAATCATGCGCCATCTCCCTTACTGACATGTCCTTGTTTCTCACAAGGTCAACTCCCCTTTACCATTCGAAATTCCTCCTTGGGTTTAAGTGAATGTTTTGGTGGGCCCCAGGAAACTTGCCCTTTAAAACTGCACTCACCTCCTTAGTAATTTTGAAAGCCTATGCAGATTTTGTCCTTGTGTCTTGTCACCTCTCCCACTTGGCATGTGGGCCAAGGGGAATGGGAGGGGTGATGGGATAGGTAGGATAGGTAGGATAGGTAGGTTAGTAGGTTAGTAGAGTAATAGGTTTAGGTTAGTAGGGTTAGTTAGATTAGTTGATTAGGATTAGTAATTAATGGTTTTTTTTATCATGTGCAAATTTAATTAGTAATGGATCAACTTTTAAAAAATTATAGTTTATTTTATCCAATGATTAACTATTTAAAATGGATCACTAATATTAGCAAGTTAGGTTAGTTTAAGATAGTTTAAGTTAGTTAAATAGATTTATCACTTTGTTGTTTTATTTTAAATTATGTAGTTCATTTTATAGATATACTTTTTATTTGATGGTGTAGTTTAATTACTAGATTAATAGCTTTAGTTTTTATGTAAAATATATATATTTGCTAATGGATTTACACTTTTATTATTTGCCTAGTTAGAGTAATAGTTTAGCAATTCACGTTATTAATTGAAATTGATTAGCATATTAGAGAATATATTTATTCAATTAGTTTAAAATGTATAGTTAGTTGTTAATTTAATTTTATTATGACAAATTGAAAAATGTTGCTCATGTGCTCAAAAGGGTTAGAGGTTAATTTAAATTCCCATTAGAGGTTAATTTAATTTGCTAATAGGCGATTAATGGACTATAGTTGCATGTGTATTTTTTAAGGGAAGAATTTAATTAAAATTGATTTTAGTAGGATAAGAATTAGAGTAGATTTTGATTATTAGATTTTAATTAGTAGTTAATGTTGTAAGAGAATTGGTACTAGATTTACATAGATTAAGTTGTAATCAAGGTTTAGAATTAAAGTAATTACTAGGTCAACCTAATTCAACATATGTTCTTAAAAATTAATTACCATTACAATACTAATCGTAGTTAAACATAAAACTAGAGTTAATTCAACCTGACCCAAGTGTTCATATAACCTGTGTGACAAGTTGATGCTTCAACTCTGAATTTGTATGTGGTGTGATCCTAATTCAACCTATGAATATACCTTGCAACTCGAAGACTAGCTTCACCATGCTATCACATTTCCTCAACACATCGTTGGTTAGTTGTATGTACTGGTGTTTTTAAAAAAAAAATTGTATGTGTGTTTTGCCCTAGTTTTGGGCATGATAGTTTAATTGTATTAGGTACTGTGTGTATCTTAGCAAGGGTTTAAGTAATTATTTGGGAATTGGATAAGTCTTAATTGGCTGACCTATTTGCTTATTATGAATTTGTATGAAAGAAAATTATTTTCTTTTATTGTAATGTGGAAGAGACAATGAAGAGTGGAAGCTATGAGCTTATTTGTGCAAATTCTACTGGATGTAGAGAAGAGGTTGTGATTATGTTACTTCATTGGAACTAACCAAGAAAAGATAGTTGATATCAGACAGTTCACTAGATTGTATATCTCATATACATTTTTATTTTGGACAATAAGTCTTGAGCATGGATTTAACTTTCTTTAGGAAGTGTGCCTGGGTAGTGAGACCACTATTAATCTTGACTCCTAATAGGGTCTGTCCTTTAATAGGGTCTGTGTACTATAATGTATCAATAATCTCCTAAAAGGGATACATATTTTAACAGGGATACTATATTCTCAGTACATCATTTGAGGGTGCCAATTCCCAATGGGGTTTTACCTTGAATAGGGTTTCCTCAAAAAAAGGATTGTGTTATGTGTTGGAATTTACTATGTTTTCATTTGGATTAAATTTTTGATGTATAAAGTTTAATGTTTAGTAATTTGTCTCACAACTGATTCACCCCCCTCTTAGTTGTGTTGGCGGACTATTATTCCTAACAATTGGTATCTGAGCTACTTTTCCTTAGAGAGAAATATTAACATATTGAGGTGATCCTAAAGATAGCATTCTATAGGAAGGATATTCCAAAGCTTGATCTTGAAAACTTTTACAGTTGGAAGAACAAGATGAGAACATATTTTCTATGCTTGGGAATTGACTACTGAATGATTACAATGAAGGATATATAGATGAAGGCTGAGGATGAGCTAGATAATGCTACTGATGAAGAAAATAATATATTTTCATATAACATGGTCGCAAGAGAAGCAATGATTAGTGTGATGTCTTAAGGTGAATTCACAGAGGTCAAAGATTTGGATTCTGCACATAAAATTTGGTCAAGATTGGAAACACTATATGAAGGAGATAAGTTTACTAAGAAGGAAAAGTTGCAGAACTGGAAAACAAGGATTAAAAATCTGAAAATGAGAGATGATGAGAATATTAGAGCATATGTATAGAGTGTCACAGAGGTTTTTATTGGGATTAGAAACTTTGGAGGCACATACAATGAAGAATAAGTGATCACAAAGATTCTTAGATCTTTGACACCCATTTATAAAACTAAAGTGCAAGCTATAGAAGAGATCATACCTTTAACAACAAACTTTAATAGAGAGATGTTAATTGCAAAATTAACTACTATTGAGGCTGTAGAGGTGGGAGATTCATTACCTAAAGTTGAGACAATATTCAAGGTGACTGTACATAAAAATAAAAAGACTTTATCGGGAACTGTGAGCACCAATATAAGCGACTTGAGAGAAGAGCTTGGTGAATATGCTAATGACTGGGAACAGATACATGAAGAAATAAAGTTAGATGAAATTGTGGCCCTGATGCTAGAAGAGAAAAGAGAGGTAAGGGTAATTTTGAAGGAAAGTTACCTCTAAAATGTTTTTTATGCAATAAGATATGTCATTTTGCATCTAGATGTCCTACAAGGGTTCCAAAGCATAAATCTAAGTTTTATAAACCTAACTATTCCAAGGATAAGGAGTGATACTATGCTACTAAAGGTGTTTTTGATGATTATGCTATTGGTTATGCTGAGATTGGATTTATTTCTATCAAGGATGATAAACCTATTCACAAAGAAAGAGCCTTAGTGTCACATGTTGAAAAGAAATATGAATGGGTCATAGTCAGTGGTTGTTCACACCATATGATTGGAGATAGAAATAAATTTGTTAAGCTAACCAAGTATGATGGTGGTTTTGTGAGATTTGGTGACAATACTCCTAATCTTATCATTGGAGTTGAATCTATTTCTCTGGATGGAAAGACCAATACTGACAATGTGTTTTTGATTACGGTAAAAGCAGGTTTTGAAGGGAACCCCGAAACCCTTTAACAAAACATAGGAAGGAAAGACTAAAAAATCCCCAACAAACAACAGATTGTCCCAAGGAGGGGACCAATCAACAG
>MU226848.1:3084733-3096414 GCA_018584345.1 Thuja plicata
AACATCTATGTTTGGCCTTGGACCCAAAAATTTCCCTATAAGCGTATTCTTCATTAGGGCAACAGTATGATCTATCAGTGAATCAGGCAGGGAAACACTAAAGAGACCTTTCTCAGGGATAGACAAATTTTCTACCAAAGGAAAGGAAGATTTTCCAGTAGGTTTCACTCCAAAAAGAGAGGACCAACTGCCAGTAGCTTTATTCTTACCTACAGTTTGACCATTTGTTGCTTCAGAAGCCTTACCTTCACTTTCCTTTATCTTTAGTACTTCTTCGGGGAGTTGGAATCTCGATAGAGGGGATACCACCCTTGACTCTTTTGTGGAGCCCTCCCCGTCTGGAGCTTTTGCCTTTTCCTGACTCGCCGGCACGGGTTGCTTCTGAGCATTGCCTAGAAAGATTTTCCCGCTCGTTTCATTTTTCGAAGAGTCTCGTTTTCCTCCTTCTCGAGGGTGGTAATGGTCTGAGTCTTTTTCCCCTTCCCCTTCCTTGTCACCTTCCTTGAAACTCCTACTACCGTCTACTGTATTCGACTGCACACCTCCACCCGCAGGTTTCCCGCCCGCAGGAGAATTCAAATTCCCTCCAGCCCGCCGATCCGCTCCGCTCCGCTCCATCTCTTTTTAACTGACAATGTGTTAGTTGTTGATGGAATTAAGAATGTTTTGTTGAGTGTTGGATAGCTAGTGGACAAAGGTTATCAATTGAAATTCATTGATGGGAAATACTCTATCAGAAGTAAGTTAGGAGAATTGATTGCATCTAGTACTAATTCTAGAGGTAATGTATTTGAATTAAACACATCCGAGGCTTCTTGTTTTGTTGCGAAGGTTGATGACAATTGTTTATGGCATAGAAGATTTTTTCATGTGAATTTTGATAATATTGTGAAGGCAAGTATGACTAATGTTGTTAGAGACCTACCAAAGATTGTGAAACCATCTAACACCATATGTAGAGAATGTGTAATGGGGAAAAAAAATAGAAGCAGCTTGAAAAGAAAATCTTACTCAACGAAAGGGAAGTTGGATCTAGTGCATATAGATCTGTGTGGTCCTACAAGAACAATATCTTACTATGGTGAAAGGTGTTTTATAGTTTTTATTGATGAATTTTTTAGGATGACGTGGGTTACATATCTAGGAGAGAAATCTGAGGCTATTAAAAAATTTAAGTTATTCAAAGAAAGAGTTGAGAATGAATCAGGCTTAAAAATAAAATGTTTGAGATCAGATAGAGGGGAAAATTCACTTTAGATTTGTTAAATACCTACTACAAAGAGCATGGAATATACAAACAAACATTTTCTCCTAGGACACCACAAATGAATGGGATAACAGAGTGAAGAAACATAACAATATTAGATGTTGCTAGAACTATGTTACTAGAAGTAAATGTATCTCATTTTCATTGGAGAGAAGTTGTTGCAACTATTGTTTATAATTTGAATAGAATTCATATCAGAGAAGGTACAAGTAAGACTCCTTATGAATTATTTTTTAATCATATTCCTACTGTGAAATATTTCTAAATATTTGGTAGTAAATACTATATCAAAAGAGATGATGAGATAGAAAGGTTTGATGCTAGAAGTGATGAAGGGATCTTCCTTGGTTATTCCACTAAAATCAAAGCTTATAAAAGTTGCAATATGAGATTTAAGATGATGATTGAAAGCGATAGTGTGAGGATTGATGAAAATTTCCAGATTTAGGAAAGAATTTATGATTGCAACCAGACTACAAAGATCAAGGAGGTTACTACAGATCAAGAAGAACCTTTGCAATTTGACCATGAGATTGAGGTATGTCAAGATGACTAAAATCAACTTACTAAAATTCCTAAGACTCTTAGGTATGTTAATAAAAACCATTCTGAAAAATCAAATTATTAGAGATACAAATAGAGGAATGATGAAAAGATCAAGATTAAGAGATGAAATTTATTTGATCTCTCAAGATGAACTAAAATCTACTAATGAGACATGTAGAGATGAATCTTGGGCTAAGGCTATGCATGAAGAATTGGAATAGATAAATAAAAATAACACTTGGGAATTGGTTCCTAACCTAAAGATAAGAATGCTATAGGAACTAAGTAGGTTTTCAGAAACAAGATGAATGAAGAAGGAATGGTTGTAAGAAATAAGGAAAGACTGGTTTGTAAAGGCTACTTGCAACAAGAAGGTATAGAATTTGAAGAAACATTTTATCCTATTTCTAGGCTTGAGGTTGTAAGATTATTTCTTTCTTATGCTGCACACAAAGACTTCAAGGTATATCAGATGGATGTGAAGTCTCCATTTCTAAATGGAGATCTAGAAGAGGAAGTATATATTGAACATCCCAATGGATTTCCTTTAATAGAAGATGAGGACACGGTTTCCAAGTTGAAGAAATATTTGTATGGACTGAAACAAGAACCAAGAGAATGGTAGGCAAGATTGGATAGGTATCTACTTCAACTTGGTTTCAAAAAAGGTATTGTAGACAATAATTTGTACTTAAGAACCAATGAAGATGGAATTCTAATAGTTGAATTTTTTATTGATGATATCATTTTTGGAGGAAATGATGTAATGAGTAAAAGGTTCTCTAAAGAATGGAAAGTGAATTTGAGATGTCAATTATTGGTGAGATGAAATTTTTCCTTGGATTACAAATTAATCAAAAAAAGAGCGGTATTTTTATTTCTTAGACAAATTATCTTAATGAAATGTTGGAATTTTTTGGAATGGAAGATTGAAAACTTGTTGGAACACCTATGGTTACTGGTCACAAGCTTACTACTATTGATGAATCTCAAATATTTTTTCATACAATGTAGAGATCTATGATTGGAGGCTTACAATATCTGACTCACACCTGACCAAATATTGCTAATCCAGTTGGAATTGTGGAAAGGTATCAAGAAGATCCTAAAGAGACACACCTTGCTGCTGTAAAAAGAATATTTAGATATTTGAAAGGAACAATGGATTATGGCTTATGATATAAAAAAAATTAGATGATTTTGATTTACATGCTTATACTGATGGTGATTGGGCAGGACATATTGATGATAGAAAGAGTAAAAGTGGTGGTGAATTCTTTCTTGGGAAAAGGTTGTTTTCTTGGTTAAGTAAAAGCAAGATTGTATAGATTAGTCTACTATTGAATCTGAGTATGTTGTTGCTTCTATAAATTGCACACAAATTGTTTGGATGAAAAAAATGTTGAAGGACATTGGGATAACTTTTGATGAACCAGTGGTTATCCATTGTGATAACACTAGCACACTGAATATGTCAAAGAATACAATAATGCATTCAAAGACTAAATGTATTTCCATTAAGTATCATTTCTTGAGAGACAAGGTAGCAGAGAAGGAGATTAGATTGGAGTATATCAGCACAAAGGAACAAATATTAGATACATTTACAAAACCTTTTCCAAAAGAGCCTTTGAGTATCTCAAAGGTATGCTTTAGGTGCAAACACTTCCTTGCAAGAACTAAATTGATGCAAGAATGCATCAGTCAATGGATTTTAGAGCTATATCATTTTTTGGACTTGATGTATAGATCTACTCCTCAGGGGGAGTGATCGTAGGAACATTATATAACACATTTGGGTGATTTTGTACCTAATTGTTGGAGGCATGAAGATTTGAAAAAGCTACACATTGTACAAGGAATATGGTCTTAAGAAGAGTCATGGAACCCTTTTCCAGTGTTGTCAAAGGGGGAGAGATTCTATGAGAAAATCCCTATTGTTTTAGGGAGAGTTGTGTTGAGGATATTGAGAAGATTGTATTGAGAGAGTACTTTTAGCTTGATGGATTTTTTTCCATATGTTGCCATCAATTCCAAAGGGGCAGAATGTTGGAATTAGTTTCTAATGTTGTTGTTCACATTCATGTTCTGTCACTGATGTCAACACATGTTTCTACCTAAGGAGATCAGGCTGGTTATTATTGTTGCTTGATGAATGACATAAGTGTACGGGTACTGTACTATTGATCCAGAGTAAGAAAAGATGGTGATATGTATAGGGATATGTTGTGATATTATATCTAAGGTCGCATGGCTTAGTATTGTATATTTTATGAGTTACATATGTTTTAGTGAAGACTGGGTATTTGACAGTGACACTGATCTTTGACAGAGTTAGTCTCTGTATTTTGAGAATAACTTACGTGCGATATGGATTCAAGTAAAATGAGATTAAGGTATGGAAGAAGACATGTTAAGGAAGTTTTTTTATTTTTGGTGGGTCGCAGGAATCTTGGTGATGTTATTTGTGGCATGTGATTTGTTGGTACTATTTCCTGTTTGGAATATGCCTAGTAAAATTTTGAAATCTCTTGTTATTCATGTTATCCAAAGGTTTAAAATCATGGTTAAAACTATTCTCATGCTTCTACAAGTTTTGTTCTAACCCTCAACCTAGTTGGAAATGCTGAAATACCCTTGTTTTATGTCTCCTAGTGTAATTTTGGTCATAAAAACCCTAAGCGTTGAAATGCTTTCTAATTTCATGTTACCTTTTTCACTTAAATCATGTCTCGAATGGGCTCATTTTAAAGCTGTCATGTTTATTAAACTTGTCAATCCTAACACCGTGGTCTTACATTATTCCCTAAGTCCAAAGTTTGCTAAAGTTTTAATTAAAGTTATTATTCGTCGAGCAAGTTTTTTAATTGGACAGGCCGCTTAATAGCTTAATCTCAAACCAATTGACATCTATCATGTAAGTGATTAAGTGGTGCTAACGTGTGTCAAAGGAAATAATGTGGGTCCTATCACAGGAAACATAAAGGTGATTAAATTTCAGAGAGATATAATGGTTGGATTAATCACTTAGTCCCAAGATGTACGACATCTATCAGTTAAGCGATTAAGCGGTGAAGACATGTGGCAGTTGGTGGACTCGGGTATTCTGAGCTGGCGATGACTAAAGTACAAATAACTTATTTATAATCCAATGGTCGACTTAATGGCTTATCTCAAAGATGCACGAGATCTAGAGTCTAAGCCATTAAGTAGTGCTGACACATGTCTAGAAGGTGACATGTAATCCACTAAAGGTGAAGCTGACTGCAGGATAAAGGTTGGAGAAGTTTGAAAAGATATAACGGCTCACTTAATGGCTTAAAGAGAAACTGATTGACATCTATCATCTAATCCATTAAGCCATGATGCCATGTGTCCAAGTGGGTCTGGTTGAGGTCGTAAAGATAGGATTAAAGGAACAACACCTCTAGAAAATATCAACGGTCAGCTTAATCGTTTGAAGGTAAAGTGCTTAGAATCTAATGGATAAGTGATTAAGCCATGATGACGTGTGGCATAGAAGGTGGGTCCTGTGTAGTGCAGTTATTAGGTTAATAAGGATGCAAGTATGACAGGATCAGATGGTCTGCTTAATGGCTTAAAGGAAAAGTAATTAAGATCTACTGATTAAGCCATTAAGTCATGTTGACATGTGGTGTATGTGATGACGTTATATCTGTAGTTAGTAAACTCAAGGTGAGATAACTTCTAGATAGGTTAAGATGAATCTAACGATGGACTTAATCACTTAAGGAGAAGAAGCACGACATCTATCATGTAAGCGATTAAGTCCTGCTGACACATGTCCCAAATGAATATTTATTTATGGGAAAAGAAGAGGGAAATCAAATGAAGGAGATGTTTCTTGAAATCTATGGCTCAGATTCAAAGTTACCAAAATGAGTTTCAGTGAGCCGTTAAGCTGCAAATTTGAAGCAGGTGAATTAATTGCAGAACATGTGGCCATTTCAGTTCAATTCAATGTGAAAGATTGATTTGTTTGGGGCAGTATAATTCATTGTTTCAGCTTGAAATCACCATAATTTACCAAAATCATTCAAGAGAAGAACAAAATTGCAGCAATTTTTAGCTCCTTGCGACAGAATTGTAGAACAGGTAAGTCTTCTTTAATACAGTAAAGTTAAGACTTCCAGTAAAGATTTGAAATTTGAAAAGGTTTTAGAATTCTCATTCAAATATGAATATTATCTCTATAAAGCCCTAGACTCAAAAATTTCCCCTAGGATTGAAATCTCAAGAGAGGTAGATTATCCAAAGAGAAACATTAGAGAAGATCTATTGTAACAATTAAAAGGATCCACGGGTGATGCAACCCAAATTAAAAGAATAGTCCCAACGCATCCCTACTTTAAAGTAGGAGAGGGTTTATATGACATGGGAAGATGGGCCAAAGCTGTTAAAACTAGTATGAATGGTCTAACTCTGTTTAGAACTGCCTACAACCAAAGGAACGCCCCCACCCTAGATTATAACATATGGGAATTAGACATGAGAAAGTTGATAGTACCCAGGGTTTTCATGGATATACATTTGTTCACCCTGATAGTCAATACTTATGAAAAAGTAGCTAGGGTTGTTAGGGATACACAGGGAAACGTGTTGTTGACTGTCACAGCCGATGAAATCAGAAGAATTTTCAAGTTGAGTGATACTTCAATACAGATGGATGATATTGACTTTGGTTATTTTAAGGAAGTATACTAGACATAGAGGGAATACTACAGGTATGAGGCCTTAAAAGGATACTTTAACAAAATAGGAGATTTGATTGTAGTAGGGCCCAACACACCAGAGCCATTTAAGTTGGACTATTTTAATGGAAAGGCCAAGAAAATGTATAGTGCCCTATGCCAGGTTCTAGGAGAAGATGAAGAGACATAAATGCCTATACATATAATGCTCATGGTGGTTCAGATTCTTCATCCCCACCTATCAGTATTTTTTGACTATGCTTCATACATTGCCCAACAGATGCATGAAGGTCTAGTAGGTATCTAACACAACAATATACTCAAACCAATGGGGTGGTATTCCCTTATGATGCACATGTTTTTGTTCAATAATGCTGACTTCTTTGAGGAGGAGATGGACCTGACTAGGCTCCAAGGTGATGAGGATTTACCTGTTCAAATGTGGAGTGTTGATCTATCATGGGATAGAAAAGAAGCCAATTATGTATACTTTGACAGGGTTTTTGCTACTAGGATTAAGTTATTATTATCCAGATAAAATGCAAGGATCTATACGGATATGCTGAAATTACTAAGACCTATGGAGTTTTCCCCAGAGTTAAAAATTGCCCACAATTAGGGAGATTTGATTTTATACCTTGTTTCTACAGTAATAAGGGTTTATGGATTTAGGGGAACCCCTAATGTGTTTCCTTATAGAGTCCCACTGAAGATTGGAATTGCAAAAATTCTGAGATAATTGGGTGGACTACAAGAGGAAGCCCTAACATGAAAGATGAAGGGAATAATTATCCCTACCCTTACAAGAGCCCATCATTTCATCATAGTAAAGCCTGGGTGGACACAATTTGACAGATATTTTGAGCCCTATCATCTAGAAAAGTCTATATCCAGGTGTGCAGACAATGGAGATTTCATAATGGGCATGTTCAGAAACATAACCAAGTGCTTGACATTAGAGCATCAATTCAACTTCCCATAGGACATTGTTAGGAATGTTTTTGATCTGAGTGACCAGGAGATCAGAAAAGAGAAATGGCTAGTGTACAAGTAATCTTTGGACTTTGTCCAAAATTTTGATAAATATTATGATCCTTTAAAGGAATTTTTCCCTTGGACCAAGAAGATTGAGTCCTTAATGACATTATTCAAGGGTATCATGTAGACCCTCAATGAGAAAAAAACAAAGAATAATGGAAGCTGAGCCAGAAAAGGCTCAAGCCATCTTAAGCAAAATTTCACAAGGAAGGGTAGTCCCACCAGGGAATTATGTAGTATACAAGAGAAGGGGGTATAGCACCATTATGCCCAAAATTGATAAGATTTCTGATCAGAAAGCCAAAAGTCCAGTAGAAGCCAGTGCCCAAAAGATGCCCTCTCCCAAGAAACCAAAGGTGGAGGGAAAAGAGCAAGAGAGTGCTTTATATTCTCCCTCCCAATCCCCTATACATATGGATGACCAGGCTATTGCTGAACAATTGGTCCAAATGGGGAACACTGGCCAAGTTTTTGTTACTTCTCAAGAATTGCAAGAAGTAGTGCCTGAGGCACCTAGACATACAACTGTTGATCTCACAATAGCAGAGTTTACAGGTAAAGAGCTAGATCCTATAACTAAACAAGCAGTGAGGAGTTCTTATCAGATGACAATTTTGTCAAGGCTAGGGCCTTCATTCAATTTCTATGGAGAACTCACATTTATGAGTTCAAAGATAAGTGCCAGAGGCTACAAGAAGCCCAACCAAATTAGTCCAAGGATGATATTTAAAAGGAGGTCAAAGAAGAGTTAATGACCAAATTTGACAAAATCACTCCTGAAGAGGGCATGGAGTTGGTGAATAAATAGGGAGTCTTTATCCTAACCCAATGGGATTTGGCTTATGCAATAGTTTTTGATGTTGTTAGAAAAGAGGTAAAACTACTGAGTACTACTAGGACATCAATTGGTGCCTAGTTTAGTGAAGACCATACAGCTTTGGCAATATGGTCCTTGAAAAAGAAGGACAAAAGAAGAATGAAAGAAGATGATCAAACCAAGGATGTAGGAAGCCTCATTGTTAAAACAGTTTCTGATACCTCAAGTATTTAGGCAGCTAACCTTGTTTTTAAAACTGCCGATTTGAGTTTGAAGGTAGTTGAAAAGGAGAAAGAGGCTTATAATAGCTTGAACCAAAAATATGAGTTTGTATTAAAATCATACAATGATGAAAGGGTTAAATCCTTGCAAAAAGATGATAGAATATAATTTATGGAGGGGAAGCAAACATAACAAACATTGCCTTAGAAGAGGATTGTACAAGGACCCCACTAGCCATCCTCATCAATTCCCATCATCACCTACCCTCCTTCCCCTGCACCATCTACCTCCACCACCCTAGAGGAACTAGAACAGGAAAGGGAAATATTGAAAGTTGCAAGGGAAGAATTAGAAAGGCAGAAGAAAGAATGGGTAGAGAAATCAACGGCCTTTAGAGAGGTAGAAGCATGGGTAAAGCAGAAGTATGTAGATAAAATACACAGTGCTCTTATGCATTTTACTCATGAAGTAGTACCCACTAAAATTTTTGCCCAAGGTAAGAATATTGTCAATGTTATGAATGAATATCATGAAAACAAAGACAATCTGGATCAATTGGTAAACAAGTGGAAATGGAAAATAGAGGAATTGAAATTCTATCACACCTCTTGTAAGAAAAGTGATGATGTTGACATAGTCCTGACTGGCACCCACAAATGTGTCAAATTACTTTTGGATATGGATATCAGGAGAGACATGGTCATGAGGAAGATGTCGATTTTAAAAAGGGAGTACTCACAGGATAAGTATAAAATGTTCCCAAACCTCTTTAGGAAGAATGGAAACATCAAATATGAGGGGTTGTTGTTAGAATACTTCAGAGATAACTGAGAGGGGGGGTGAATCAGTTATCCGCAACTTTAAAAATTTTGTACTTATTAATTTAGATTGATATAAGTTAAATGCACATTTAGATAACACATTACTCAACACATCAATTTGGTTATGGGGAAACCAAATGGAAAAAACCCCGGTGGGAACTAGTACCCACAAAGAACTATACTATTTGTAGTAATCCCTATTAAAAGATATTTCAACCCTTTTTAGGAGTTGTATAATACAATGCAGTAGTATAGTGACCTGGTTAAGGGTCCAACCCTATTAGGAGTATTTTACATGTAA
Source organism: Thuja plicata (assembly GCA_018584345.1). Classification (NCBI taxonomy): domain Eukaryota; kingdom Viridiplantae; phylum Streptophyta; class Pinopsida; order Cupressales; family Cupressaceae; genus Thuja; species Thuja plicata. Next base: position 3,094,458 of record MU226848.1, read on the forward strand.
CCCTATTATGGGTGGAGGACTCACTATCCAAGGACTTACTATCCAAGTGGTTAAGGCTACAACCTTTTGGTTATTTGATACACACTATATCAACAAGATGAACTACTGTTTGTGACACTGCTTGTCTGATCAGTTCCTTTTATGCACCGATGCTTTAACCTCTAGTAAAGAAATATAACAATCTAATCTATATTCTAAATGCTTCAAGATAAACATCTATATTATCAACATATGATAAATATAGCTCTGCTGCATCAACACTCTACTCTTCTTGTCAATCTTTGGCTTTCGCAACTCTTCTTATCACAAATGACCTTCTATAAGTACATGCCCCAAGTATGAGATCATGGGACCTATTAGAAAACTCTTCATAACATCTTTGTTGGCTCTACTAAGCACACAAGAACAATTACAACCGCACAAGTCAATGCTGAACAGACACGCCGCTTCACTAAGTCGGCTTCACCAAATTAATCATCACTTTTCAATCTTCTTGAAATATGTTTGGCACATTTAGATTAATATCAACAACTCATAACTCATCATGAATATACACATGCATATCCTAAAGATAGGCACAACTTGAGCAACACGTTACATACGTTGGCCTTAAACCGTTATTCTTCCAGAACTGTAACCGTCAATAACAGAACTACATATCTTTACTGAAACTTCATATCTGAGTCTATGTGTATGAACATAGCATAGTAAACATGTCAAAAACATGTATCTATCCACGCTGGTCTTCATGTCATCATATTGATAAGTACATATAGAAGTACTACTATGTATTATATGTTGTCATCAATGACAAACATACTATCAATCAACTGTTCAAAATCAAATCTTCGACAATCTCCCCCTTTGGCATTGATGGAAACATATGATATAAAAACAAATTTTGTTCATGGTGTCTTTTTTCTAATACAATCTTGTCAATATCCTTAACAAAGATTCATCTATACTATTTTAGTTTCATGTACTGTGTATTCTCTGAATACTCCCTCATTGTCATACTTCCCTACTGTGTTCCTTTACTCCCCCATAGTATAAGCTCCTTGTATGTGTTCCTTGTTTGTCTTGTTTTTACTGGTACATACTCCCCCATTGACATTAATGGAAAAAGGGTGCCATTAACCATTATGCACAGGTACTACTCCAGAAGTAGAGTAGTCAACCATTCATCAGTCACACAGGACTGATGTACTTGCTACTTTTTCTAATCAGACTTAGGAGAGGGAATGACTCCCAAATTATCCCTTAGATACTCAAAAATATCCTTTGCTAAAGGCTTCATGAAAATGTCTTCTAACTAATCTTTTGTGCTTACATAGTCCAATGTCACTTCCTTGTCTGCAACTTTTTCTCTCAGAAAATGGTACGTGATCTCTATGTGTTTTGTCTTTGCATGTATCACAGGGTTCTTAGACATGTTAATAGTACTGGTGTTATCACAATGAATAACAATAGGATAGTCAACTTTATTACCAAAGTATTTAACCATCTGCTTGATCTAAACAATTGTTGTACAATTCAGTGCTGCTACAACATATTCTGCTTCTGCCATTGACTGAGAAATACAATTTTTCTTGTTGCTTGTCCAAGATACCAACCTTTCTCCAAGAAATACTACACCTCTTGAAGTGCTCTTTCTGTCATCAATACAACCTACCCAATCTGCATCAATATACACATGAAGTTGTGTATTCTCTGATTTACGATACCATAAACCATAGTCTATAGTTCCCTTAAGATATCTGAATGTCCTCTTGATTTCCATTAAGTGATTATGCTTGGGTTCAACTGAAAATCTTCCAACAATGCCAACTGCATTAGATATGTCAGGTCTTGATTGAGTTAGATAAATAAGCTTTCCAATCATAGATTTGTACAATGTTTTATCAACTTTTGTGGAGTCATCATCTTTTGAAAGTTTACTTCCTGTGATCATAGGAGT
>MU226848.1:3121056-3139573 GCA_018584345.1 Thuja plicata
CCTGCATGTATGAAAGAATCAACCTATTGCCTTCTAGAAGGCAGGAGTATGAGCTTGCTCTCAGGTCATTGCAAGCTCAGTGACTACACCGAAGACCTAAATGAAGGATTTTAAAAGCTATGATAATACAAATAAATGATTAATCTAAATGCAAATGCAAATTGATGTCAATCCAAGCTAGTTATGATCACTTTTAGAACACCAATTGAAATGTGAGATATTCAATTTTAAACCCAAATTGAAAGTATGTTCTAAATTAAGTTTGCATGCTTGAACAAAAGTAAACAACAATATTAGCTAAATGAGAAAATTCTAAGAATGCTAATACAAAAATGCAGTATAATAACATTAATCAAAAAATTAGGATCCTTTGTGAGGGAAAAGAGTTTCTCTTTTATAGAAATCTCTCTCGAATTGACGATCGAGATCGAACAAAAAGAGTGGCTCAGATTCGATTGAAGAAGCACAATCCATGTGCAAGTGATTTGATTGGTTGAGAGAGTCAGTTGACTAAACTGACTGATCAGTTATTTTGGAAACTTCCAAAATCAGTTCACAGTTAACTGAAATGTTTCCAAAATGATAATCAGTGGAGAATCAGTTAACTGAGTGGAACTAGATTATTTCCATTTTGATAAATTAGTTAACTGGATTTGATGATATCATATGCATTTTTAATAAATTAATTCATTTTGAATGCACATTTATGTTTTTATAATTAATTCAATTCCTTTTTTATTTAATTGACAATTTTGTAATTTTTATTTAATTAATGTCATAATATCAATTAAATAATAGTATAAAGTTTATTTGTCAATGTAATGTGATTTTAGGAATTAATTAATTAATCAAGTATGATGATTGATTAGGACCTAGGGTTTAGGTTAGATCAGTTCAAATTTAATAATTACCTATTTGATTTAGGACTTAGGTTTAATCAAGATTAGGGTTTCTTGATTAATTATTGAGATTGGGGGTCTAGGGTTTAGGTGACCATTTTTAGGTGATTACAACTAGTGACTGCAAAATATTCAGCTTAATACAATGTATATTTCTCAAGGAAAGTTATAGAGTTGATTTTCAATGATATGAACAGTGAAGGAGCATTTTCTTAAGATTGCCAACTGAGGAATTAGCAAGAAATCTTGTTCTCTAAGTTTCATTTTAACTTATTGTTAAAAGGGAAAACCCGAGTCAGGAAAATATACTCAATCTTTATATATATTTGTCCTCTAAAAAGAGGTGGCAACTCTAACCTCTATGTACTTCAGTGTTGCACATTAAACATTTTTGAAAATATTTGTCTGTTCTGTAAGATGAGTCGACAAAGGAATACTTGATCATACTTCAGAGAAAATCATGAAAAGGATGTTGGAGAGTGTTGGAATTAATGGGAAGTAGTACTGAGAGGGGAGGGGTGAATCAGTACCTCTAAAAATTTTAACACCTTTTACAATTTATCATTAGTAATCATTCAATTTTGTATTACCAACCATTACTGTTATTCTTTCTTATGCATGTATTCTTTGTTCACGATCTATAATAGTTTTCAACAGTCATTGAAACATTCATGAAAATGATAAACACATAACGCAAGATATGGTATCGCAGAAAACTCTTGTTAGGAAGTAAAAACTGCGTGGGGATGGCACCCACAAAACTTCACTATCTACAGAATGGAAGGGAGCCGGTTAAGGCTTATAATTTGATCACTTCTGATGATCTACCCTGTTAGGAGTATTAAGGTGGAGACCTATTAAGATCTACTCTATTAAGAGCTTTAGCAACACTGATTTAAGTGTGCACTTAGTTATGAGATTTATAATAGGATGGTTAAGCCCACCTTTCTTGAAAGGATTTCATTAGTGTACTACACTTGTTAGAATGAGTACAAATATTGACCTGACTGTATGCAATCTACTATTGCTGATTTACAGATCCATTAAACTTCTTACAATAACAATATCACCTTAAGTGATTGATGAATACCTTTTCTCTGCTTGTTAGTAGCCTCTATTATGTTCTTAAAAATTGATTTGATTCTGTTTGTGTTCTTCTGGTTGAATTCTCTGCCTGGTCATTAGTTTCTCTCTATGGCTACTACCTTCATTGATCAACAAATATTCTCAAATGGATTGAGCACCTATTTATACAAGTATTTGACCTATCTTGGAATTCACATTTTACAATGTTAACTCTCAGATCCAAGGTTTACAACTTGACCTTGATCTTTAGTTTGCATGTTTGAAAAAAGTAAAACTAATTAAAACAATAATAATTACATTGCTTCCTCTACACATAATGGATTTAAAAGAAAATCAAGAAGCCATAAATACAACTTCAGTGATTTATCTGACGTGGAAAGTCAGATCCACTTTTTGTAGGATGTAACTGACTGTTGGTTCTTGGTCATCGGTTTGAACTTGTAGTCTGTTGGTGTTCCTTGACTGAACTATTCGTCGGGTTTCCTGTATCTGTTGGGTTCCTCTCTTTGTTGTTCCATCAGGTAGCATTATTGTTACTCATAGGGTTTCTTTTATCTTTTTTTCATCGGATAACATTTAATAGTGTTTGTCAGGTAACCTTGGCGTTAGATAGTGTTGTACCCTATTTGTCGGTGTAGAGTAAACCGATGGTGTAGATCATGTTTTTCTCTAAGTATACTAATGGAAAAATATAATTCCTTCAATCTCCCCCTTTGACATTAGTATCAAAAATTGATATGTGCATAATACTAAACTCTTTTGGTATGTATACACCATGTTTATATCCTTGTCATAATATGAATCCCCCTAACTATGTGCATCAATATAGTATATGTATATGTACATGTATACTATTCATTCTCTATATGTACATTATTTCCCCTTTCTTTTACTATAGATATGATTTCCTCCTTTTAACTGAGGTGAGTGAACATATCAAATTCCCCCTTTCTTTGATACCGATGACAAAAATGTACAACTTATAATATGCCAAAATTGTGGCAAAAAATGTGCAACTTACAATGTGTCAAAAATTTTAGAATGGGTTGTTTTGATATCTTCCAGCAGTTTCTCCTATTGTTCTTTCAACTGTTCTAGTGCCATGTGTTTCAGCTCTAGTCTTGTGTGCATGTCATAAATATTGTCCAGGATAGACATTTCTGGGGTGGCAATTAGAGTATTTACCTGTGTCATATTTTTTTGTAGGAGTGTAAGTGTCGATAAGAGCTTAACTTGAAGCTCATTGACCTCATCTCTATACTTCATCTCTACAAACTGTATGTCCTATCTTTGTTTTCTAGCCTGTATGATTTGTTCAATGTGCAAGTTAAGTGCCTCTTCTTTGTTTTCTAGAATTTGTGCACTGGACTTAAGATCAACATCTATTTTTGCTATCTTATCAGTATACTCCTAAGTGAGTTGATCTAAAGTGCACAATTTGTTTATTAAGGTAACATCTTCTTATATAATTGGATCAAGTGTACTTACCAATTCAGATAGCTTGACCTTTTTTAGTGCCACTTCCTAACTTATTTTCTCTATGAGCTTGAATTCATACTTTTGTTCAAGTCTCTCTTTCATAACCTTCTTAGCATTGATATTCTGAGATGTTATTGCATCTTTGAGTATGACTAGTTGATCAAGCATTGGATCTTTTTAATCAATATCTATGTCTGGTAAAATTTGTTGAAGTATATTTCTTGCTACTTCCAGTACCTTGGCCTCTTTTGCTGCTCCTTTTAGCTTGTATTGAATAGATTTTCTTTCACAGAGCTTAGCATATTTTGTCAATGTAGTCAGATCCAATGTTCTTGGATCATAGACTAGAATCTCAATGATTTCATCTAGAGTTACTGGATTCTTATACTTTCCTTTCTTCTTCTTTGAGATTTGAGGGGATGCAGATGTATGAACTACCATAGCTAGTTCATTTGTGTGTTCTAAATTACTTGGTGAAGGTTTTGTAGAGGATGCATCTTGTGTCTTCTTCTCAGTGGGCACCTATTGGTTATGTGAAGACATCTCTTCATTAACCTTGGGTGTTTCTGCAGAATGTGCTCATGATTTCTTCTCTAGCTCATCCTTCTTTCCTTCTTCACCTTTCTCTTTTGGTTTATCCCCTATTTCCTTTAGAGTTTCTTCCTTATTATAATCAGTAGAAGTATCTTTCTGATCATTGGTTGTAGCTTGCCAAGTTGTATCTTTTGTTTCTTTGGCTTCTCCATCACCCTTGTCCTTGGGTGTGCTTGTTTCCTTTTCATTTGATCCCTCATTTCCCTCCAGTATGTTTATTGTCCTCATTAGGACAGGCATGTTACTTTGAGTTGTAGCTTGGGCTTTGTCAGCATTGGTGTCCTGCTCATCAGTTAGATCCTTTTCAATAGTGACATCCTCATATTTTTGTATATCTTCTACAGGGTCTTGCACTTTTGAGTGCATGATTGAAGTGTCCTGCACTTGTTCATTAGCAATGTCAACTATCTTACCATATGATGTCTACAATACTTGATGGATTTGTTGATCCTTAATTGTGATAAATATTACATCATCTTTCTTCTTTGGATCATTGTCAGAATCATAGTTAGTGATATCTTGGATATTATCATCCATGACTATATCTAAGTTAATAGGCTCATCATCACTTTCTTGATTGTCCAAAGCAATATGCTGAGGACTTGCATTATCTGTCTCCTCCTCTCTGTGAGGTGTGTTGGTGAGAAGTAATTGTTTCTCACCACTTGTTGACTTTGCCAATAGATCCAGGAGTTGTCTCCATTTAGTTTCAGTCATTGAATCTAGTTCTATAAACTTGTTCTCTAGTAATTTGTATGCCCTTATTTTAGCTACAAATTTACTTGAGTGTTTCTTTAGTACTTCTTTTATCTCTTCAACTTTGGATTTAGGAGGCATAAGTCTTACAAGTATCCTTTCTCTTGCTTCTCTCTCTATTTTCAAGACATATGACCACTCTTGGTATACCCTTTTTCCTAGCTTGTTAGGTATTTGATTTACAAATTATACAGGGGCATACTTGTTCTTGATCATTGCTTTTATGACTACCTCTTGTATTTTATTCTGATCCCTTGGGTCAGTGTATCCCATTGCTGATCTTTTTATCAGTCATTGTGCCATGACTAGCAATGGATTTGGCAGCTTCATCAACCATTTGATTTATGAAGTTCTTCTTCACTATATCAGGTTCATCATCTTTAGTGTCATCCAAGACAGCCTTTGTCCTAACCAACCTTTTCCTCTTCTTTGGTGGTGTGGTTTTGATATTTTTTTCTCTTGGTATTTTTGTTGGCTACTTCCTCATATAAGTCCTTACTTGACCTTTCTTAAGTGGTGTGGTGTCGGTTGCAGCAATTTGACTCCTTGTCCTTTGCTTCTTTGAAGGTGGTGGAGATGGAGGTGTATCAGATTCAGTAGCCTCTATATCTGATTTCTTTTCTTCTTGTTCTTCACGGATGGTGCCCTATTCATTGGTTTCCTCTTATTGATCCTGCTCTTCATCATTAACCGATAGAATCTTCTTGAGATTCTTAACCATTTTATCCTTTTTTTTATAGTCTTCTTAATGTGTAGGCCTTGTTTTATTTTAGATTTGGCCTCTTCATATGTTCCAAACCTTGGTTGTTTCTTATCAATGGGCTCATTGATCAGTGCCTCAATTGCACTTTTAGCTTAATCAATATTGATCTCATAGTCTAATGGTGCTAACCAAGCTATTCTTGGTACAACCAGTTTGATATGTGTGTAGTTTGTGTCTGCCATAAAACATATCTCATCTTTGTGTTTTCAACTAGCTGTTCAGGAATCCTAGTTCTTTCCATCATATTTTCCTTGAACTCAAGGAAGTGTGTAGATATAACAGACTCAAAGTTGTCTCCTAGTCAATTAATCAGTTCACTAATTTGTAGGGTTACCAGTTTGGTAGTGTCCCATACAACTTTTCCTACTGAAGGAAAGTATTCTTGAAAATAGAAAAATGTACACATGATAAGTTATCCAAACTTACATGTGTTTCTCTTTGCAGACCTGATTTTGATCATGTTATCATCAAGTTTTTTTAATAGGATCTCACATAGATCCATCTGAATTCCTTTTGTTACAATCTTGTAAGTTGTGCTTACTGCTATTGCAAAAATGTTGTTCAGTCTGCTAGCCTGAAATATTTTATACCCAATATCACATGCACCAAATTTTAGCTCTTCATTGGGGATTGTGTTCACTTTAAGACCTTTGTTGTCTCTTTCTGCATCGGTGAGTTTTGTAACTTCCTTCATGGATGGAAGCTTGTGTTCCCTAGGCTTGTCGGTTATCAGATAACTAGTGACAATGTGAAGAACATCCTTGGTTATTTGCTTGGGTTGGTCTAGCCATAGTTTGATGTCATGCATCCTGTTCAAGACTAACCTTATCAATTCTATTTTGAATTCCCTTGGGAAATGTAGGGTATTGGTTAACCCTTTGACCTCCAAGTGTTTGTGATCTTCCTTTAGTTTTCCTTCAACATCACATAGCTTCTTAAAAGCTTCATCCATTTCAAGATCACCTATTTCTGTGATCTTGCAGTGGATGTAAGACCTAACATCTTCTATGAGAAAAACCCTACGTGGAATTTTTGAAAATGCGTCGGCTTCATCGAGTTTTGATGCAATTTATGGGCAGATTTTGTACTTAGGTTCTACACATGTACTATTATTGATCAGTTTTACCATATTCTTCTTCTCATTCTTCATCTTAGTGATTCTTGATGTTGTTTCCATTGTATTTCAAGTATTTAGGGATTCTCAAAATTAGGGATTTCTTGGTAAAACAATGACAAAGATCTTTTGGTACCTTTGGTACTTACTTCAATTGGCAATAGTGATGAAAGATCTATTTGCCATTGTGCTGAATCGATCTGGGGATGCTTCCACCTTCTTCTCTTTAATCTCTTGGTTTTCACTCTTCTTTCTCTTCAAATCATGGGTAAAAAATGAAGTTGTCTCGTCGATTATTTATAGACTTTTTGACCTAAGTCTTTGCATTAAATGCTCAATGACTCATTGGGACATGAAGACGGGTTTTGTCAGGAGGATATTTCAAATCATCATCAGTGAAGACATGATGCATTTGGGTAGTTTTTAACCATTCCACTTTTACCGATGGATATTGGTATTTAGTCACGACAACTTCTAAACTTTGCTTGCTTACCGACGGTCATCGGGTTACATTGGCAATTTACCATTTTTACTAGTTGACCGACAATTTCTAGTAAGTGTAAACAACTCATTATTATATTCACCAATGATTTTTGGTAAGTGTTTACCAATGGTGTTGCATTCTTAAATTTGTATCAATAAAGTAATATGCATCTTTGGTTCATGCATATTTTGACTATCTATCAATTTGTATAATGGAACTGATGCAAAATATGACTTGGTATAGTGCAGTTCCATACTTACTTGTTCAGCTTAAGTGGGGTTGGTGGTATCATCAGATCCATTGGGTGGGGTGCCACCATATGTATTGCTTGGCCTAGCTTCATCTTTTTTTGAAGCTTTTATCCACATTTTTTCTCTTACCCTCCAAATATCTTCAATGGTGTTTCCATTGGGATATGTGTTTGTCTCTGTCAATCGGTCTTTGCAATCTTTCTTAAGGTGACCAAATTTATGATAGTGTAAGCATGACATTCTAGGGTTTGATCAGCCTTTAGACCTTTTGGTCCATGCTATCATGTAGTTTGCAGCAATGTGACCATAACTACCACATGCTTTATAGTTTGTCCAAGTGTTGTAATCCCATACATATTGATTACCTATTTTCTTTGGTTTATAAGGAACTTCTTTACCTTTTGGCTTCCATGCTTTCTTTTTCTTTTTCCAGCATTTTTTGGATGTGTGCCCATTCATCTTGCATGTAGGACATTATTTGTCCATGTAGGTTTCCTTCTTTGGCTTTTCTATCTTGCCCTTGCATTCATAAGCCTTATGTTCTTTCTTGTTACATTTATAACATAATCTTATGAATAAAGATGTAGGTGTAGATTTAGGAGTATCTTTCATTTTACCTTTGCATGCATTTGATGTGTGCCCTTGCTTTTCATAGTGCTTGCATGTCAACCCTTTTGGTCTTGGATTTTCATAGACATTCTTTGGATTTGATGATTCTCCATTTTTGGTAAAGCCTATACCATTGTTGTTGTTGATTCTTCATTCTCCTTAAAGAAAGTCATCCATTTTTTTATTGCTTTCTTTAGCCTTTCTGATAATCTCATTATGTTGTTGCTGAATTCTAACCTCATGCTTTAGATTTTCATTTTCTTCTCTTAGTTCACCGATAATCTATATTCTTTCAATGAGTTCCACATTTATTCTATTTGCTTCTTGACTCATAAGGATAATATGATTTGTGAGATCATGGTGATGCTCAGCATGTCTTTGAATTTCCATTTCCTTTTCTTGTAGTTTCTTTGAAATCTTCCTTCTATCATCAATAGCAAGTGCTCTTTCTATTTCAGCTTGTCTGGAAGAACTCATCACATCAATCATACTTACCATCTGGGTCTCTTAACTGATTTGCAGTATCTTTATTTTCTCTGTCAGATGTTGATTGATCTCCTTTAGATTTGTGATGTTCTCTTCTGATGTATTTGATGTATTACTTGCATTTAATCCTAAAGATTCAAAGAAATCTGGAATCTCTTCTTCTTGATAGTTTTTTTCATTATTCTGGGTAGCCATACCTTTTCTTTCATCCAGCAGCTCTCTCATCTTGATTTTTGCTTCTTTCTACTATTCATAGAACATTTGTATCTCAAGTTTTTTTTTCTCAATATTCTTATCAAGTTTGTACTTCTCCATTGTATGACCTTTGCTCTTAAGCCTTTAAGATTTTCAAGAAGAGTCTTGGCGCTAATACCAATTGTTGGAATTAATGGGAAGTAGTACTGAGAGGGGAGGGATGAATCAGTACCTCTAAAAATTTTAACACCTTTTACAATTCATCATTAGGAATCATTCAATTATGTATTACCAACCATTACTATTATTCTTTCTTATGCATGTATTGTTTGTTCACAATCTATAATTGTTTTCAACAGTCATAGAAATATTCATGAAATGATAAACACATAACACAATGTATGGTATCGCAGAAAAATCTTGTTAGGAAGTAAAAACTGTGGTGGGGATGACACCCACAAAACATCACTATCTGCAGAATGGAAGGGAGCCAGTTAAGGCTTACAATTTGATCACTTCTGATGATCTACCCTATTAGGAGTATTAAGGTGGAGACCTGTTAAGATCTACTCTATTAAGAGCTTTAGCAACACTAATTTAAGTGTGCACTTAGTTATGAGATTTACAATAGGACAGTTAAGCCCACCTTTCTTGAAAGGATTTCATTAGTGTACTACACTTGTTAGAATGGGTACAAATGTTGACCTGACTGTATGCAATCTACTATTGCTGATTTATAGATCCATTAAACTTCTTTCAATAATAATATCACCTTAAGTGATTGATGAATACCTTTTCTTTGCTTGTCGGTAGCCTCTGTTCTATTCTTGAAACTAATTTGATTATGTTTGTGTTCTTCTGGATGAATTCTCTATCTAGTCTTTAGTTTCTCTCTATGGCTACTACCTTCATTTATCAAAAACTATTCTCAAATAGATTGAGCACCTATTTATACAAGTATTTGACCTATCTTGGATTTCACGTTTTACAATGTTAACTCTCAGATCCAAGGTTTACAACTTGACCTTGATCTTTAGTTTGCATGTTTGAAAATAGTAAAGCTAATTAAAACAATAATAATTACATCGCTTCCTCTACACATAATGGATTTAAAATAAAATCAAGAAGCAATAAATACAAATTTAGTGATTTATTTGACGTGGAAAGTCACATCCACTTTTTGTGGGATGTAACTGACTGTCGATTCTTGGTCATCGGTTTGAACTTGTAGTCTGTCAGTGTTCCTTGATTGAACTATTCATTGGGTTCCCTGTATCTTTCAGGTTCCTCTCTTTTTTGTCCCATTAGGTAGCACTATTGTTACTCATCGGGTTTCTTTTATCTTTTCTTCATCGGATAACACTTAACAATGTTTGTCGGGTAACCTTGGCGTTAGATAGTGTTATGCCCTATCTATCAGTGTAGAGTAAACTGATGGTGCAAATCATGTTTTCTCTAAGTATACTAATGGAAAAATATAATGCCTTCAGAAGAGGAGCTCCATACTCCTCAAAGGAAACAATGGTCCAAAAGAGGTAAATCTAAACATGATTCCCACCATACTTCTAATGAGAGGATGGAGACTACCATTCCAGAAAGAAAGTCATCTTCATCTGAAGATGCGGGACCCATGGGACCAATTGAAACTTATAGAGATAATACCAATTTTGATCCATTCAGGGATTGAGAAAATTCTAATATAGGTTTCTTTCTTGTAAAATAAAATCTTTCTCCACCAGAAGAGACCTCTGCTACTGAAACAACTTCATATGATTCTGATAAGTTGCAAGATGAGATTATGGCTTTAAGAAGGAGAAAGAAATAACAAGAAAAGGAAATAGCTGAAGCAGAGAAAAAACATGGACAAAAGATATATGACTTATTAGTGGAAAGAGAAGAGCTCTTAGCTAAGACTACAAGGAATGACCTTAAGGCTAAAAGCCTGAGTCAAGAAGTTAATGGTTTGAATCCAAAATTGTTTGTTAACCTTGATGATTTAAGGAACAAAGCCCTAAATAAAATCTCAAATCCTGACAAGGATGAATTTGAGAAGGAAGGTCTTGTCATCAGGCAACTGTTCCCATATGAGATTGAGCATGATGCATAGCTTAAGACAAATACGAAGGAGGTTCCCAACAAAGGTAAATAAAAGGCTATTGGTGTGACTATAGAGGAGCCTAAGAAAAACTTGACAATCTCTATAGGAGCATCCCAAGTTGATCTTGAATTGGAACAAGCTAGAAAAGCCAAAGACGATTTGGCCAGGCAACTGGAGAAACTGGAATTAGAAGCTACTGCAACAGACATGAGAATGAAGATAGCTTTTATACATGCTACTACTAACACTTCTGCAAGCAACCCTATGCCAGTTAATCATGGAACACAGCCACAAAAGCAATCTACTGGCCCAATCCCAATTAATCAAGGGGATGATCCTAAGGTGCAATCTTCTGGTTTGAATTCAAATGTTTATAACTCTGGCCCAAATGCAAGTGCTCATCCCGGTGGTCCTAGCCCAAGCATTCAAACTACCAAGCCTAAGGAAAATGTTCCCCCACCCGTTCAAAATCAAGGAGGAGCTATTGGACAAAGTGGTAATAATGAACTTGGAAATTTTCATAGAAGGCCTGTCCACATGAACAGATATAGAGCTCTCTTTTTTTAAGGCATTCCTGGTCACCCTAATGTGATCCCCAATGAGGTAAGAGATAAAATCCCCAAGTTCACTGGAAATAATGTTTTTACTTGTGATGAGAATCTAAAAGATTTTAGTGATAAGATAACGAACTTTGAGATTGAAAATGAGGATGTTATTGTAATACCCACCTCTTACGTTGCTTTTCAGTTTGTGGATGCCAAACTCTTTTAGGCATTTTGATGTATGTGTGCATTTATTCAGATAATTTAGATGATATTTATGTATTACATTTTGGTATATTCTTGATCCATTATTATCATGTTGTATCATTTGTGTATATGTGATTTATGGTTATTTTATGATGCTTATGTATATGTTAGGATTTCATTTCAATTATGGTTTTCTGACAATACTGACCTTAGATTTATATGCACATTGATCATTGTATGTTTTGCATTACTGTTTGATGTGCTTGGTATGGTATGGGACAGAGTTGTAGTTACTTACTTTGGCGAGATCCACATGATAACCTAGTCTTAACCATTGTTTTCCATATGATATATGCATGTATGTTCATCTTTGTGATGATAGGTTTACAGGTACTGGGCCACCTCTTCCCTGAATTGCTAGGAGTGAGTGTGTCCTATCGCATTAATCTCAATGGTAAGAGAGGGGAGATAGTTTTTCAGGTCCAAATCCTATCCTAAACCAAATTGTCCTAGTTAGTGGAAAAGTATCTATTTTGACTACCTTGACCAAATTCGTATAGTTGATAGGAATTCGTATATCCCTTTCCTAGTGCATGTTTGATTTTGCATGTGTTTGATTTCAAGTGCTTAATGTGATTATGTGGGTGTTATTTCATGTTATTTATTTAATTGAATATTATTGCAATTAATTATTAAATATAGGGTATTCAATTAATTAAAAATTAAATTAAATACCTATGTTTAATTGAAAGTTTAATTAAAGTACAATTATTGAATATTAGTATTTAATTGAATATTTAATTAAAAATTAGAGTAAATAAGATTTTATGCTTAATTAAATAAGTAAATATTTGATTGCACGGATTATTGTGATGTAAATATTTAAGTTATTTAAATTAATATTTTATTAATTACATGTGCAAGATTTGGTTGAAAAAGTATTTTCAAACTCAAGAGATCTCAACTTGATTTTAGGATTCAAAGTTGAGTTGTGCAAGTAATTAGATATTTTAATTAATTAATTGTTATTTTCTTTCAATTTTGGAGAGGAGTCCTTTTAGGAGTTAACTGAATGTGTTGTCATTAAGGATTTCTTGATTAGGGGAAGTTGATCCTCATTAGGGAGATTCTTCTCTCATTTGAAAATAACAGGTTTTGGGGGGCATTTTTGGAAGCTTTGGTGTGCTTGGTTTTGGAGCATAATTTTAGAATTCTCCTTGCTTGGATTTTGCATTGTGTATTCTTCAACAGATATTGAGGTAGGGTCTTGTTCATGTCAATTCTGGTTTTCGGATCCCTGTCTTCTATGCATCCGAAAAGCTAAGAATCCTTTGTTCGGTCATTCATTGCTTGGTTATTTTGTGTTTTAGAAGATTTCAATTGGAAAAAATATGTTTTAGATCAAATTGATGTTTTATTCTAGCTTGCATGTCAGATCTGTGTTTGTGGGCACAAAGGGTTTTGTTTTATAGCATTAGGAGCAAATGGGTATAAGGGTTTCTAATTTGAAATTATTGTTGAAATGGGTATTTTTGAAAACCTAGATCCTTGATGTTTAAAGAAAATATATATTAACCTAGTAAGGAGATGTCAAAATTTCGTTGAATAAAACCTTGTGGAAAGCCCTTAATCGGGAAAATCCAAATTCCCTATAATTAGGACTATAGAGGAAATTAAATTATTTCTCGAAAAATTAATAGCTTTGGAGAAAGATTATTGTTTAAAAAAAAATGAGCCTCTCTGTAAAAATACAGAGTTGAAAAAAAAAAATCACACCAGTCAAAATAAAGAAAAGGAGAAAAAAAAACACCCTTTGCTTAAATTAATTCCGTTTTTAGAATTAACTTAAATAAAAAAAAAATTACTGATTGTTCTTTTAAAAAAAAATTGCATGTTGTATATTTCAATAGAAAAAAAGAATTAAATGAAAAAATTATTTATAAAATTTTTTTATTGGTTGGGGAAGTGGGTGGCAGGGGCCACCGCACCCCCCTCTCCTACGCTGGCAGGCAGCTCGGCGCGGCAACTGAGACTGCTGGCACGGCAGCTGAAGCTACCGGTATCGCAGCCAGCGCCGGCCGCAGGCTGGCTGTGCCTCCCTTTAAAAGGGGGCCAGCGGATGGAACAACCTAGGGTGGGGGCCACAAGGACCCCCCCGTGTACTTTTTTTAAAAATATGTTTAAAAGCAAATATTGCTTTTCGGTTTTTTTGGGGTAAAAGTTGTGTTTTTTATTTTTAGTTTTTAATTTATTTCATTTTTGAGTTGTTTGGTTTAAATTATGTTTTAATACATTTAGTTTTAAAAGTGATTTAATTTATTTAAATTAGATAGCTGTTAATGTGTATTTTAATTATTTAATGTTAGTTCTATAGTTATAGAGTTATGTATAGAATATTTAAACATTATTTAATATGGTTTTTCTATATATGGGTGTATATTAATTTTATTAATATATATATATATATATATATATATATATAAATATATTAAATTGTTTTAAGTATGTTGAAATTTTATTTATCTTCCTACTTTATTATCTAGGGTTTAGCTTTATATATGTTCTTAAAACCTTAATTAGTTGAGATGATAATTAAAGTGTTATGGTCGGACGATCATTAAAGAGGATCGATGTAATGAGGTTGATTGTTAATGTTGACAGGTTAGGGGGTTATTTTGACGAAGTTAATGCTAATGTTTATGGGATATTTGTTCAAGTGAGGTTTCATCATATGCAAGTTGTTTAATTAGGGATTATAAATTTCTCAATTCCTATGTTAACATTATATTTGATCTTATGCAATCTGAATATGATTTGATTATACTATGATGTGTTTTGGGTGCGTGTTTCTATGAATTGAATTATTCTTCTATATTACCATGTTTCCAGGTATCTGTTGGGTTAGATGACCCTAGGACTTAAATCCAGAGATTTTGACATTGTGCTTTCTGTATGATGTTATTATGAAGTTAGTTTATGTTTATATGTTGATGTCATGGTCCTGATTTCCTAAACCTAACCTGAATTCAGTTATGATGTGTTTTATGGTCTCATGAGGATACTGTGGTTATTGTTTGGTTATTTGAGAACATATGTGCTCCTGAATGAGAAGGATGCGATTTGTGATTATATATATCTTTATGAGTTGATCTTGAGCCTACGTAGGTTAACTAAGTGTATAGTGGGGAAGTGGCTTGCAATGGGGGTCCAAGACTCTAAGCGGTTACTAGATAAACCCATTGGCAAGTTACTTAATAAGTGAAAATATGATACATTAAAGGTGTTTAAAATGAACTAATAAGATGTCTAAGTCTCTACCCATGCCTTGAGTGCTGTCACATGATAGGACAGGAGTTGGGATCCTTGTCTTCGCGAAAGGATCACTAAGCTACATAGTGTCACTTGGAGGCCAGAGTCAAGAGGTACTACTAGGGTTACCTTCAAGGTTGGGCTTATGTGATGACACTTCCCTATATACAGCTTAGGTTATCCTATGTGTGTCAGTTATCTTTGGTGTTATTTAGTGTTCCTTGTTTTGGATTAGAGTGCTTCTAGGATCTTCCTATGCATGGACTATGAGGTCATGTATACCTTGTTTGTATTCTTGTTGTATACCCCGTGTGATGGGCATGTTACTATCTCCTCAGCACAATGGGAGTGGACCTTTGGTTCCACGTGGTTGGGTGGTAGTGATTCTTATTACCATTGAGATTCTGACAGATTCTTCTTTGTGCTTGGATGTTCCTTATTGCAGTTTCATCTTTCTAGTCTTTTGGGAGATTTGATCAGTTACTTGAGTTGTGTATTTGTACCTTATGTATATATTGGTTATCATCCTTGGAGGATGCGTTGTATTGTTTATTATGTATTATTACATACCCTGTAACTTGTCAAATGGATGTTGATTGGATAGTATACCTTATGGTATCATATGTATATGTAATCTTCATTATGAGATGTATGTTATTGGTTTCAGATTATGTAACCTTTATGTCAGTTATTTATTATTGTAATCATAGATTAGTTTGTTTAAGTAATTCTACGTCAAGGAACCCTCAAGAAATGTTATCTATGTATGAGTTGTATTTCATGTATGTCATGTACTTCATTGTGTTTCTTCTGCATTGTTATCATTATTGTTTGTAAACATTTAAGAAAAAAGTTATTATGTGAACTTAGTGTCATGTTTAGGTTAAGTTCTCTTGGGTTCCCTAGCGGGGTATTACACTTGGTATCAGAGCCCATGTTTTTACACTGGGAGCTCTTGGAAATATGTATGCCCATTAGTTGTCTTTTGATTTTAAAACTTGAAACAAACATAGACATAAAACTCTGATGTTTTTAAAATCATTGCTTTATGATTATTGATTTTTTTTTATGTTATTGGGTTTGATGTTGGTTCTAAGTTATGGTTTGGTTCTTTGGTTGATTCAGGAACCATTCCTGAAACTAGATCCACTAGAGGTTGTGGTAGAGGCTGAGAGGGTGGCCGTGGAAGGGGTGGGGACCACAATCCTTCCATGAGTGTTCATCAAGATAACAGAGATGAACAAAGGGAAGAGTGTCGGGCTAGTTCAAAGGAGCCAGGTATTAGGCAGTTGTTGCAGTAGTTACTGAATCATATTCCTGAGTAGGGTAGAGTGGAGAGGGAGAGATCTAGGAGCCCTCCAATGAGGACTATTGCAATGGATCCTGAGGTTGTGGCAGCGAACCACATGAGGGATCTCATGAGAGTTCCACATATTACCTTTGATGGGGAAGGAATAGGATTTGAAGCTAAGACTTGGCTTATTGCATTAGAGAGGTTTTTTTCTATGCCTCCCTTTAGTAGCAATACTAAAGCTAGGTATGCAGTAATGCAACACTCCAATTTTGCAGTGATATGGTGGAAGATAGAGGAGAAGAAGCTGAGTCTTCAGATGGACACCATTACATGGGAACTCTTCCTTGAGCATTTTAGAGAGAGATTCCTCTTTGATCAGTGGAGACAACAGAGAGCTGATGAGTTCCACAACTTGAGGCAGTTGACCCTATCAGTGGTTGAGTATGAGCGTCGATTCTTTGAGCTCAAACTATATGTTGGATATGGTGAGGATTCAACACTTATGATTCAACACTTTGTTAGGGGGATGAATGAATGCATCATTGGGGAAGTTAGACTCTTTGAGCCTACAAACCTTAGAGAAGTGGTTATTAAAGCTACCCTTGCAGAGGAGAATCTAGCATTGGGCTATGGTGGTCATTCAGGAGTGCACTCGAGAGCACCTACTTCTGTTGTCAGAGGTAATCATTCTCAAGGAGCTAGAAATTTGAGAGGTCCTTATACCATTCAAAATGGTAGTTAGTCTCATCAGCAAGGAGGAAATAATCCTTCTTCTTTTAGTGGTCCTCAGATTAGGAACTTTTGTGACATTCAGCACAGCAGGTGCAATCGGTCGGTTCAGCTAGCACAAAGTGTGTATAAGGATGTCAGTAGGGGCAATGTTCAGGATTCTAGAGCACCTTCAGTTAGAGAAGGTGGTAGCAAGGGAGCTTGCTTCACTTGTGGATAGTTTGGACATTTTTCTGTCAATTGTCCTCAGCGTGCACCGCAGTCCTTAGGACAGAGGCCAACAGCTTCTGAGCCTATAGTGGGTAATGTTGGTGTGTCTCATGAGCGTATGCAGTGTTTGATCATCATCCACCTGTGTACTATGCTCCTGTGAGTGGTGTTGTGAGTAGAGGTCCAAAAACTTGTTTCTAGATTCCTATAGTGGGGAATGATCCTTAGTGTTCGAATTAGGGACCTGGGAAGGGTCCTATGGGACCCACACTTTGAGTCTTTTAGGACTTGGCTTAGATGTTTTTATGATAAGAGAGTGTGATCTCTATCTTTGTTTTAGGATTATAGGAGTAAGCCTATTTTTAGGGGAGGAGGATGTAATACCCACCTCTTAGGTTGCTTTTCAGTTTGTGGATGCCAAACTCTTTTAGGCATTTTGATGTATGTGTGGATTTATTCAGATAATTTAGATGATATTTATGTATTACATTTTGGTATATTCTTGATCCATTATTATCATGTTGTATCATTTGTGTATATGTGATTTATGGTTATTTTATGATGCTTATGTATATGTTAGGATTTGATTTCGATTATGGTTTTCTGACAATATCGACCTTAGATTTATATGCACATGGATCATTGTATGTTTTGCATTACTGTTTGATATGCTTGGTATGGTATGGGACAGAGTTGTAGTTACTTGCTTCGGTGAGATCCACATGATAACCTAGTCTCAACCATTGTTTTTCATATGATATATGCATGTATGTTCATCTTTGTGATGACAGGTTTGCAAGTACCGGGCTATGTCTTCCCTGAATTGGCAGGAGTGAGCGTGCCCTATCACATTAATCTCAATGGTAAGAGAGGGGAGATAGTTTTCAATTTTAAATCCTATCCTAAACTAAATTTTCCTAGTTAGTGGACAAGTATCTATTTTGACTACCCTGACCGAATTCGTATAGTTGATAGGAATTCATGTATCCCTTTCCTAGTGCATGTTTGATTTTGCATGTGTTTGATTTCAGGTGCTTGATGTGATTATGTGGGTGTTATTTCATGTTATTTATTTAATTAAATATTATTGTAATTAATTATTAAATATAGGGTATTCAATTAATTGAAAATTAAATTAAATACCTATGTTTAATTGAAAGTTTAATTAAAGTGCAATTATTGAATATTAGTATTTAATTGAAAATTAGAGTAAATAAGATTTTATGCTTAATTAAATAAGTAAATATTTGGTTGCATGGATTATTGTGATGTAACAATTTAAGTCATTTAAATTAATATTTTATTAATTACATGTGCAAGATTTGGTTGAAAAAGTATTTTCAAACTCAAGAGATCTCAACTTGATTTTAGGATTCAAAGTTGAGTTGTGCAAGTAATTAGATATTTTAATT
>MU226848.1:3139623-3206708 GCA_018584345.1 Thuja plicata
CTCAACTTGATTTTAGGATTCAAAGTTGAGTTGTGCAAGTAATTAGATATTTTAATTAATTAATTGTTATTTTCTTTCAATTTTGGAGAGGAGTCCTTTTAGGAGTTAACTGAATGTGTTGTCATTAGGGATTGCTTGATTAGGGGAAGTTGATCCTCATTAGGAGGATTCTTCTCTCATTTGAAAATAACAGGTTTTTAGGGGCATTTTTTGGAAGCTTTGGTGTGTGCTTGGTTTTGGAGCATAATTTTTGAATTCTCCTTGCTTAGATTTTGCATTGTGTATTCTTCAACAGATATTGAGGTAGGGTCTTGTTCATGTCAATTTTGGTTTTCGGATCTCTGTCTTCTATGCATCCGAAAAGCTAAGAATCCTTTGTTTGGTCATTCCTTGCTTGGTTATTTTGTGTTTTAGAAGATTTCAATTGGAAAAAATATATTTTAGATCAAATCGATGTTTTATTCTAGCTTGCATGCAAGATCTGTGTTTGAGGGCACAAAGGGTTTCGTTTTATAGCATTAGGAGTAAATGGGTATAAGGGTTTCTAATTTGAAATTATTGTTGAAATTGGTATTTTAAAAAATATAGATCCTTGATGTTTAAAGAAAAATATATATTAACCTAGTAAGGAGATGCTGTCAAAATTTCATTGAATAAAACCTTGTGGAAAGCCCTTAATCGGGAAAAATCAAATTCCCTATAGTTAGGACTATAAAGGAAATTAAATTATTTCTGAAAAAATTAATAGCTTTGAAGAAAGATTATTGTTTAAAAAGAAATGAGCCTCTCTGTAAAAATAAAGAGTTGAAAAAAAAAATCACACCAATCAAAATAAAGAAAAGGACAAAAAAAAACACCCTTTGCTTAGATTAATTCCATTTTCAGAATTAAATTAAATAAAAAAAAATGATTGATTATTCTTTTTTTGAAAAAAAAATTGCATGTTGTATATTTCAATAGAAAAAAAGAATTAAATGAAAAAAAAATTTATAAAATTTTTTTATTGGTTGGGGAAGTGGGTGGCAGGGGCCACCGCACCCCCCTCTCCTGTGCAGGCAGGCAGCTTGGCACAGCAACCGAGACTGCCGGCACGGCAGCCGGCGCCAGCCGCAGGCTGGCCGTGCCTCCCTTTAAAAGGGGGCCGGCAGATGGGACGGCCCGGGGTGGGGGCCACAGGGACCCCCCCGCCCCCCCCCCATATACTTTTTTTAAAAATATGTTTAAAAGCAAATGTTGCTTTTCAATTTTTTTTTGGGGTAAAATTTGTTTTTTTTATTTTTAGTTTTTAATTTATTTCATTTTTAAGTTGTTTAGTTTAAATTATGTTTTAATACGTTTAGTTTTAAAAGTGATTTAATTTATTTAAATTAGATAGCTGTTAATGTGTATTTTAATTATTTAATGTTAGTTTTATAGTTATAGAGTTATGTATAAGATATTTAAACATTATTTAATATAGTTTTTCTATATATGGGTGTATATTAATTTTATTAATATATATAGAAATATATTAAATTGTTTTAAGTATGTTGAAATTTTATTTATCTTCCTACTTTATTATCTAGGGTTTAGCTTTATATATGTTCTTAAAACCTTAATTAGTTGAGATGATAATTAAAGTGTTATGGTCGGACGATCATTAAAGAGGATCGATGTAGTGAGGTTGATTGTTAATGTTGACAGGTTAGGGGTTATTTTGATGAAGTTAATGATAATGTTTATGGGATATTTGTTCAAGTGAGGTTTCATCATATGCAAGTTGTTTAATTAGGGATTATAAATTTGTTTATTCCTACATTAACATTATATTTGATCTTATGCAATCTGAATATGATTTGATTATACTATGATGTGTTTTGAGTGTGTGTTTCTATGAATTGAATGATTCTTCTATATTACCATGTTTTTGGGTATCTGTTGGGTTAGATGACCCTAGGACTTAAATCTAGAAGTTTCAGAATTGTGCTTTCTGTATGATGTTATTATGAAGGTAGTTTGTGTTTATATGTTGATGTCATGGTCCTGATTTCCTAAACCTAACCTGAATTCAGTTATGATGTGCTTTATGGTCTCATGAGGGTAATGTGGTTATTGTTTGGTTATTTGAGAACCTATGTGCTCCTGAATGGGCAGGATGCGATTTGTGATTATGTATATCTTCATGAGTTGATCTTGAGCCTAGGTAGGTTAACTAAGTGCACAGTGGGGAAGTGGCCTACAATGGGGGTCCAGGACTCTAAGCGGTTACTTGGTAAACCCATTGGCAAGTTACTTAATAAGTGAAAATATAATACATTAAAGTGGTTTAAAATGAACTAATAAGATGTCTGAGTCTCTACCCATGCCTTGAGTGTTGTCACATGATAGGACAGGAGTTGGGATCCTTGTCTTTGTGAAAGGATCACTGAGCCACATAGTGTCACTTGGAGGCCAGAGTCAAGAGGTACTGCTAGGGTTACCTTCAAGGTTGGGCTTATATGATGGCACTTCCCTATATACAACTTAGGTTATCCTACGTGTGTCAGTTATCTATGGTATTGTTTAGTATTCCTTGTTTTGGATTAGAGTGCTTCTAGGATCTTCTTATGCATGGAGTATGAGGTCATGTATACCTTGTTTGTATTCTTATTGTATACCCCATGTGATGGGTCTGTTACTATCTCCTCAGCACAGTGGGAGTGGACCTTTGGTTCCACGTGGTTGGGTGGTAGTGATTCTTATTACCATTGAGATTTTGACAGATTCTTCTTCATGCTTGGATGTTCCTTATTGCAGTTTCATCTTCCTAGTCTTTTGGGAGATTTGATTAGTTACTTGAGTTGTGTATTTGTACCATATGTATATATTGGTTATCATCCTTGGAGGATGCATTGTATTGTTTATTATGTATTATTACATACCCTGTGACTTGTCCAGTGGATGTTGATTAGGTAGTATACCTTGTGGTATCAGATGTATATGTAATCTTCATTATGAGATGTATGTTATTGGTTTCAGATTATGTAACCTTTATGTCAGTTCTTTATTATTATAATCATAGATTAGTTTGTTTAAGTAATTCTACATCAATGAACCCTTGAGAAATGTTATCTATGTATGAGTTGTATTTCATGTATGTCATGTACTTCATTGTGTTGCTTCTCCATTCTTATCATTATTGTTTGTAAACATTTAAGAAAAAAAAAATTCCATGAAATTAGTGTCATGTTTAGGTTAAGTTCTCCTGGGTTCCCTGGTGGGGCATTACTGTTATTATCAAACTTTTTGTTCAGTCATTAACCAAAGATGCTAGGGATTGGTTCAGAAATTTACCTAATGATAGTATTGCTTCTTGAGATGAATTTGTAAAGTCCTTTAGGGAACTGTATAGAGAACATGTAAATTTTGGATACATGTTAAATGAATTCAATAACATTAAAAAGTTCCCAAATGAGAGTATGGCTAATTTTAACAGTAGATTTCAAAAGGCCATGAATAAAATTTTCCAAGTCTTAAGGTTAGATGAGGAAGTAGTCCTCACTACTTATATCAATGCTGCTAATGGAAAAATGTCATATCTACTCAGAGATAAAAACCCTACAACCTTAAGAGATTCTTATAAAATAGCAATTAACATTGAGAGCAATAGGAGAGCATCAGGGAAATTGGGGAAGAGGGAAGAAAATAAAATTTGGAAGGAAAAGGGGTCAGCCAAAAAAAATGTCAAAGAAGATGATACAGTTGGTAAACTGGTTAGTGCAGTAAAAGACCTTGCTTCCAAAATGGATAAAAATGATAAAGGAGGATACCGTGATAATAATTACACTAACCAAAGATTTGACAAACAACCTAACTTGAGAGATTACCCTTATAAGATGAATTGGAATAATGGCAAGCCAGTCCCTAACGGACAAGATAACCCAAAGGACAAGGAAACCCCAGATCCCCTAAAAAGGAGCAGTACCAACTATGTTGAGAACACTCCCTTGTGTGATCCTTGCAATATGCCATACTCTCCCTATCAATGTGTAGTAGACCAGGCTCTGTTTGATCAAACAGAAGAAAGAGAACAAGAAGACTCTGTTATAAATATGTTCACAGTAAAGAAACCATATCCATGGTTTTATGATATTGCATCATCTTCTGATAATGTGTGTATAGAAGATAATTCTTGTTCTGAATTTCAATCACAAAACCCACCTCATCAAAATGATCAGGTTGACAGTGTTTCACAAGCAACTATAAATAAAGTGGGAAGTGCTAACTCACATTCTCATTTCAAAACTCCCACTGATGAAGAAAAGAGGTCTTTGACTATTGCAGTAATTAATCAAGTAAGAAATGCATACAACCTAAGAAATAGAACAGTGCAACCAACTCAAGGCAAGTCTACCCCTGTCTATGTCAGTAAATATTCACCTCAAGTTATTGAGAATTTTCATGCTAAGAAAGATAATAATGACAAGTGTAGGAAACAAGAAGTACCTTCTTCTGATCATGTTGGAAATGAAGAAGAAAAAGAGGAACTAGTACCCAATGAGAAATCTAAGAAAGTGAAAAGGATGAGTGATATCTCCTCTGAATTTCCCCTTTTTGACATGAAACATGCTCTGACCCAAATGAAATTCTCAGTCCCACTCATGGAAATGCTAAAAATAAAAGAGCACAAAGAAGCTGCTCTAGCACTTCTAAAAGGGATAGAAGATGTATCTGTTCCCAACCAAGAGGAAATACCTTTGACACCAAATGATACTAGAAAAGATAGTCCACTAGTGAAATGAAAAGAAAAAGGCAAAGAATTTTCTAATATCTGTATTGGAAATATAATCACCCAAGAACCATTATATGTTGACCCATTCTATTTCACCTTAATGGTTAATAGTTTCTTGGTAAGAAACTGCATGATTGATTCTGGAGTTGTAGCAAATGTGATGTCTTATCATGTGATGAAGGAATTGGGCCTCCAAGTCACTACATCTATTGGAAGTTGTTATGCTATGGACAATAGGGAAGTTCCTATGATAGGAACACTGAAAGACATTGAGGTGAAAATTGTTACTTTCCCTGAAGCAACTTATAAAATGGATATAGTTGTAGTGGACACTAAACCATATTATGGTATGATTCTATCAAGGCAGTGGGCAGCAGCAATACGTGGAAAAATATAGTTAGATTTGTCTTGTGCAAATATCCCTGTAAATGGACATGAGGTTAAGTTGTACAGAGAACCCCGGTCATCTATCATGGTGGAGGTGGTTCTACCTGACCAATTGAATTGCTAGGTGAATGTTGATATGGAAAATTTTACTGTTGAAGAAATCAAGCCACTGTTAAAAAACACTGACCCAATTGTGGATGAATTATTGTTGCAACAAAATGGACTATGGCATATGTACTCTGATGGAGGATGCTCAAAGGAAGGATTTGGAGTAGGATTTTTGTTTATTTCCCCATCAGGTATCACCTTCAAGTACTCTTTGCTACTGACTTTTCAATGCACAAACAATACTATTGAGTATGAAGCCTTAATCTTGGGAATGGATATTGCTATTAAGCATGGTATTAAGTGTTTAAAAGATTCCCAGTTAATTATATCTTAGATTAGGGAGCATTATGCTGCTAAAGATGACAGATTAAAATTGTACAAGTATGTTGTCTGGAATAGGATAGAATTCTTTGATGCTTTCAATATCCTATGGATAGAGAGATCCAACAACATAATGGCATATTTCTTGGAAAATGTTACCTTGAAAAATAATGATGCTACTCTTACTAGTATGTCTGTGGTTAAAATAAAAAGTAGGCCTGCAGTTCCTGACAATATTCATAATTGGAAAGTATTTGAGGATGATGATGATATCCTTAGGTTTATCCAATGTGTAGATCAATATGATGGTCATAAGATTGATTGTGAATATCGAGTGTCATTTGTGGACAATAAGGAGTATATCTTTGATCAAGAGGTCATCCAATTGGATACTAATCACATTCCCAAAGGGTTGGTTGAATTGGAAGGCATGTTCAGCATAAATGATAATTATATGACTTAGAAGTCAAATGCCAAGGTGGGAGATTTAGAGGAAGTTAATTTGGGATCTAAAACATCTCCCCAATTAGTCTACATTGGTAAAAAATTGGATAGCAATGTGAGATAGAATTTGATAAAATTGCTGAAGAAATATAAGCATGTATTTGCATGGTCCTATGAGGATTTGAAAGCTTATAGAAAAGAATTATTTCAACATGATATCCCTTTGAAGGAAGATATTAAACCATTCAAAAAAAAATAAAGGCCCATTAATCCCCTGCTAGCTACCAAAATGTAGGCAGAGTTGATGAAACTAAGAGATGTAGGTATAATTAATCGAATAAGACATTCATCATGGGTATCTAACTTAGTCCTTGTAAGAAAGAAAAATGGGGACATAAGATTATGTGTTGATTTTAGAAATCTGAATGTGGCCTCATTAAAGGATAACTATGGACTACCTAATATGGAGGCTATGTTGCATAAAGTCACTGGGTGTGATTTTTTGTCTATCAAGGATGGATTCTCAGGATACAATCAAGTGGTGGTTAAAGAATCTAAGCAATTCAAAACAACATTTACTACTCCTTTGGGCACTTATGTGTATGCTCGTATGCTATTTGGGTTAAAAAATGCTGGTGCAATTTTCAAAAGAGCCATGGATGTAGCTTTCAAATATCTTATAGATGTTCTGATGGTAGTTTACCATGATGATTTGACAGACTTTTCAAAAATGGCAGAGGATCATTGCAATCACTTGGACAAAGTGATGATAAAAGTATTGGAATATGGGGTGTCTTTAAGCCCAAAAAAGTGTCACTTTGTTGTTACTGAGGGAAAACTCCTGGGACACATAGTATCAAAAGAAGGGGTAAGGATAGATCCCAAAAGAGTTGAAGCCATTCAAAAGGTACTTTCTCCCAAGAACTTAAAGGGCATACAATCATTTCTAGGGAAAATTAATTTTTTTAGGAGATTCATTGCCAACTTTGCAGAACTGGTAAAGCCTATTGTCAAATTGCTAAAGAAAATATAAAGTTTGAATGGGACCAGGAAGTAGAATCAACTTTTGAAAAAATAAAACAAGCTATTCAAGAAGCACCAGTCCTTGTATCCCCTGATTACACCAAGCCCTTTTCTTTGTTCACTTTGGCTTCATTCCATACTATTGCAGCAGTCCTATTGTAAAAGGATGGTGAGGGATTTGAACATCCCATTGCATTTTTTAGCAAGTCATTGTAGTCAACTGAGTTAAATTATCAGTTGATGGAGAAACAAGCTCATGCTTTGGTAAAGGTAGTCAAGGCTTTCAAGCCCTATTTGGTATGTGCAAAGGTAAATTCTTGTGTTCCTCATGCTGCTGTCAAGGAAACTTTTTTTCAGAATGAAGTAACAGGAAAAATATGTAAATGGATAAACAAAATTCAAGAGTTTGATCTAGACATCCATATCACTAAGTTAGTTAGGGGATTAGGATTGGCAAAGTTGATGACAGAAGAAAATTTGGATTTGGTCCAAGTTAACAGTGTTGATACAAATGAGAATTGCTTGACAAGTATATAAATGCAACCCTAGTATGCCAATATTGTATATCTTCTAAAAAATGCTAAATGTCCAGATAATCTAAATGAAAACCAAAGGAGGATTTTGAGACGATAAGCTTAGAAATATGTTTTGTTGCATGGAGACTTGTTTTGGAAAAATAGAGATGGGATCATGCTATTATGTCTTAACAAAGCTCAATCAGAGAAGATGTCGAAGGAAATGCATGCTAGAATATGTGGGGGGCATTATTCTACTAGATTCATAGCTCATAAAATTATGAGAGCTAGATACTATTGGCCTTATTTGTTCCAAGATGCTTACAATGTGGTCAAGAAATGTGAGCCATACCAGAGATTCTCAAGCAAGATGAAGTATTCAAGAGAATTACTGTTGAACCCTATAGTAGCAGAGGCCCCCTTTGCTATGTGGGGAATGGACTTCATAGGAGAATTTTCTAAGAAATAAAGTGGAGTCCATAGCTGGATTATGTTGGCAACTGACTATTTTACAAAATGGGTAGAGGTAATTCCAACTAAAAGAGCAACAAGCATTGTGGTCATTGACTTTCTGAAGGATAATGTTATTACAAGATTTGGTGTTCCCCTCAAGTTGGTGATGGATAATGCCATGTGCTTTAGGTCAGAGGAATTTATTGATTTTTGCACCAATATGGGAATTGTTATGTCCTATTCTTCCCCATACCATCCTCAAGCCAATGGTCAAGTAGAATCCAGCAACAAGAGTATCTTACAAATCTTGAAAAAGACCTTGGAAGGAAATAAAAGAGCTTGGCATGCAAATTGAAACTTTCCCTTTGGGTAGATAGGATCACTATCAAAAGAGCCACTAGAAAATCTCCCTTTGAGTTGGTTTATGGTGTTCAATCAAGAATGCATGTCAATAATCTACTCCCAATCTATAAGTTTATCCAAGATGAAGAAATGGAAGTTTCTAAACCTATGGAAGAAAGGATGGTTCAGTTAGTGGAATTGGATGAAATAAGGAGAGAAATGTAGAGGGAAAATGTCAAATTACAACAAAAAATGAAATATCTTTTTGATAGAAGGGCAGATGAAAGAAAGTTTCAACCTGGTGATTTTGTGTTACAATGGAATACCAGGGCTGAAGACAAAGGCAAACACAAAAATTTTGAGTTACTATGGATGGGACCTTATGTCATATCCAAGATTTTTAGAAAATATTCTTATTTCCTCAAGAATCTGGATGATGAAGAATAGGAATTGCCAGTGTATGGACAATTTCTAAAAAATTTCTTCAATTAGCCTTTCTTTTCCATGCACAATAGTATGTATTATATATACAGGAGTGTTTGTTTTTTGTTGTGTGTTTGTTTCCAGTAATAGGTTAGTCTAGTTTGTCGTCTACCTCCCCAGAGATCTATGATTCTTGCTGTAATCTAACGTTTAAATATCCTCAGAGAGAGCCACTGTTGGTACTATTTCCTATTTGGAATATGCCTAGTAAAATTTTGAAATCTCTTGTTATTCATGCTATCCAAAGGTTTAAAATCATGGTTAAAATTGTTCTCATGCTTCTGCAAGTTTTGTTCTAACCCTCAACCTAGTTGGAAATGCTGAAAAAACCTTGTTTTATGTCTCCTAGTGTGATTTTGGTCATAAAAACCTAAGCATTTAAATGCTTTCTAATTTCATGTTACCTTTTTCACTTAAATCATGTCTTGTTTGGGTTCATTTTAAAGCAGTCATGTTTATTAAAGTTGTCAATCCTAACACCGTGGTCTTACATTATTCCCTAAGTCCAAAGTCCACTGATGTTTTAATTAAAGTTATTATCCATCGAGCAAGTTTGTTTTAATCAGACGGCTCGCTTAATAGCTTAATCTCAAACCAATCGACATCTTTCATGTAAGCGATTAAGTGGTGCTGACGCGTGTCAAAGGAAATAATGTGGTCCTGTCGCAGGCAACATAAAGGTGATTAAAGTTCAAAGAGATCTAAAAATTGGATTAATCACTTAGTCCCAAGATGCACGACATCTATCAG
This sequence comes from Thuja plicata, assembly GCA_018584345.1. NCBI lineage: Eukaryota > Viridiplantae > Streptophyta > Pinopsida > Cupressales > Cupressaceae > Thuja > Thuja plicata. The sequence continues at coordinate 3,149,200 of MU226848.1, forward strand.
TTAAGCGATTAAGCGGTGAAGACATGTGGCAGTTGGTGGACCTGGGTATTTTGAGCTGGTGATGACTAAAGTACAAATAACTTGTTTATGATCCAACGGTCGGCTTAATGGCTTATCTCAAAGATGCATGAGATCTAGTCTCTAAGCCATTAAGTAGTGCTGACATGTGTCCAGAAGGTGATGTATAATCCACTAAAGGTGAAGCTGACCGTAGGATAAAGGTTGGAGAAGTTTGAAAAGATCTAAGGGCTCACTTAATAGCTTAAAGAGAAACTGATAGACATCTATCATCTAAGCCATTAAGCTGTGATGCCACGTGTCCAAGTGGGTCTGGCTGAGGTTGTAAAGATAGGATTAAAGTAACAACACCTACAGAAAATATCAATGGTCAGCTTAATTGCTTGAAGGTAAAGTGCTCAAAATCTAATGGATAAGTGATTAAGTCATGATGACGTGTGGCATAGAAGTTGGGTCCTGTGCATTGTAGTTATTAGGTTAATAAGGATGTAAGTATGAAAGGATTAGATGGTTTGCTTAATGCATTAAAGGAAAATTAATAGAGATCTAGTGATTAAGCCATTAAGCCGTGTTGACGCATGGCACATGTGATGACGTTGCAGCCAGAGTCAGTAAACTCAAGGTGAGATAACTTCCAGACAGGTTAAGATGAATCTGATGGTGGAATTAATCTCTTAAGGAGAAGAAGCACAACATCTATCATGTAAGTGATTAAGTCATGCTGACATGTGTCCCAAATGAACAGTTATTTCTGGGAAAAGAAGAGGGTCGTTAGATGAAGGAGATGTTGCTTGAAATCTACGGCTCATATTCAAAGTTACCAAAATGAGTTTCAGTGAGCTGTTAAGCCATGAATTTGAAGCAGGAGAATTGATTAAAAAATGTGTGGCCATTTCAGTTCAATTCAATGTGAATGATTGATTTGATTGGGGCAGTATAATTTATTGTTTCATCTTGAAGTCACCATAATTTACCAAAATCATTCAAGAGAAGAACATAATTGCAGTGATTATCAGCTCCTTGCGATAGAATTGCAAAACAGGTAAGTCTTCTCTAATACAGTAAGGTTTAGACTTCTAGTAAAGATTTGAAATTTGAAAATGTTTCATAATTCTTGTTCAAATCTGAATATTATCTCTGTAAAGCCCTAGATTCAAAAATGGCCCCTAGGATTGAACTCTCAGGAGAGGTAGATTATCAAAAGAGAAATGTTAGAGAAGATCTATTGCAATGATTAAAAGGATCCATGGGTGATGCAATCCAAATTAAAAGAATAGTCCCAATGCATCCCCACTTTAAAGTAGGAGAGGGTTTATACGACACGGGCAGATGGGCCAAAGATGTTAAAACTAGTCTGAATGGTCTAACTTTGTTTAGAACTGCCTACAGCCAAAGGAACACCCCTACCCCATATTGTAACATATGGGACTTAGACATGGGAAATTTGATAGTACCCAGGGTTTTCATGGATACAAATTTTTTCACTCTGATAACCAATAGTTATGACAAAGTATCTAGGGTTGTTAGGGATACACAGGGAAATGTGTTTTTGACTGTCACAACTGATGAAATTAGAAGAATTTTCAAGTTGAGTGATACTTCAGTAAAGATGGATGATATTAAATTTGATTATTTTAAGGAAGTATACCAGACACAGAGGGAATACTATGGAAATGAGGCCTTGAAATGATACTTTAACAAAATAGGAGATTTGATTGTAGTACGGCCCAACACACCAGAGCCATTTAAGTTGGACTATTTTAATGGCAAGGCCAAGAAAATGTATAGTGCCCTATGCCAGGTTCTAGGAGAATATGAAGAGACAATAATTCCTATCCATATAATTCTCATGGTGGTTCAGATTCTTCATCCCCACCTGTCAGTAGTTTTTGACTATGCTTCTTACATTGCCCAACAGATGCATGAAGGTCTAGTAGGTATCCAAGACAACAATATACTCAAACCAATGGTGTGGTATTCCCTTATGATGCACATGTTTTTGTTCAATAATGTTGACTTGTTTGAGGAGGATATGGACCTAACTAGGCTCCAAGGTGATGAGGATTTTCCTATTCAAATGTGGAGTGTTGATCTATCATGGGATAGAAAAGAATCTAGTTATGTATACTTTGGCAGGGTTTTTGCTACTAGGCTTAAGTCATTATTATCCAAACAAAATTCAAGGATCTATAAAGATATGATGAAATTAATGAGACCTATGGAGTTTTCCCCAGAGTTAAAAATTGTCCACAATTGGGGAGATTTGATTTTATACCCTGTTTCTATAGTAATAAGGGTTTATGGATTCATGGGAACCCCCAATGTGTTGCCTTATAGAATCCCATTGAAGATTGGAATTGCATAAATTATGAGACAATTGTGTGGACTACAAGAGGAAGCCCTAACATGCAAGATGAAGGGAAGCATTTTCCCTACCCTTATAAGAGCCCATCATTTCATCATAGTAAAGCCTAGGTGGACACAATTTGACAGATATTTTGAGCCCTATCATCTAGCAAAGTCTGTATCCAGGTGTACAGACAATGAATATTTCATAATGGGCATGTTTAGAAAGAGAACCAAGTGCTTGACATTAGAGCATCAATTCAACTTCCCAGAGGACATTGTTAGGAATGTTTTTGATTTGAGTGACCAAGAGGTCAGAAAAGAGAAATGGCTAGTGTACAAGAAATCTTTGGACTTTGTCCATAGTTTTAATAAATCTTATGATCCTTTAAAGGAACTTTTCCCTTGGACCAAGAAGATTGAGTCCTTAATGACATTATTCAAGGGTATCATGTAGACCCTCAATGAGAAAAAACAAAGAATAATGGAATCTAAGCCAAAAAAGGCTCAAGCCATCTTAATAAAAATTTCACAAGGAAGGGTAGTCCCACCAGGGAATTATGTAGTATACAAGAGAAGGGGGTATAGTACCATTATGCCCAAAATTGATAATATTTCTGATTAGAAAGGCAAAAGGCCAGCAAAAGCCAGTGCCCAAAAGATGCCCTCTCCCAAGAAACAAAAGGTGGAGGGAAAAGAGCAAGAGAGTGCATTATATTCTCCTCCTAATCCCCTATACATATGGATGACCAAGCTATTGCTAAACAATTGGTCTAAATGGGAAACACAAGCCAAGTTTTTGTTACTGCTCAAGAATTTCAAGAAGGAGTGCCTGAGGCACCTAGACATACAACTATTGATCTCACAATAGAAAAGTTTACAGGTAAAGAGATAGATCCTATAACTAAAGAGGCAGTGAGGAGTTCTTATCAGATGACAATTTTGTCAAGGCTAGGGCCTTCATTCAATTTCTATGGAGAAATCACATTGATGAGTTCAAAGATAAGTGCTAGAGGCTACAAGAAGCCCAACCAAATCAGCGCAAGGTTGATATTGAAAAGGAGGTCAAACAAGAGTTAATGACCAAATTTGACAAAATCACTCCTAAAGAGGGCAGCAAGTTGGTAAAAAAATAGGGAGTCCTTATCCTACCCCAATGGGATTTGGATGATGCAGTAGTTTTTGATGCTATTAGAAAAGAGACAAAACCATTGAGCACTACTGGGACATCAATTGGTGCCCAGTTTAGTGAAGACCATGTAGCTTTGGCAATATGGTCCTTGAAAAAGAAGAACAAAAGAAGAATGAAAGAAGATGATCAAATTGAGGATGCAGGAAGCCTCATTGTTAAAAGAGTTTCTGATACCTTAGGTATTGAGGCAGGTAACCTTGTTTTTCAAACTACCAATTTGAGTTTGAAGGTAGCTAAAAATGAGACAGAGGCTTATAATAGCCTGAACCAAAAATATGAGTTTTTATTAAAAGCATACAATGATGAAAGGGTTAAATCCCTACAAAAAGATGATAAAATAGCATTTTTGGAGGGGAAGCAAAAAGAAAAAAACAATGCCTTAGAAGAGGATTGCACAAGGACCCCACCAGCCTTCCTCATCAAGTCCCATCAGCACCTACCCTCCATCCCCTGCACCATCTACTTCCACCACCCTAGAGGAACTAGAAAATGAAAGGGCAATGTTGAAAGCTACAAGGGAATAATTACAAAGGCAAAAGAAAGAATGGGTAGAGAAATCTATGGCCTTTAGAGGTAGAAGCATGGGTAAAGAAGAAGTATGCAGATAAAATACAAAGTCCTCTTATACATTGTACCCATGAAGTAGTACCCACTGCAATTTATGCCCAAGGTAAGAATATTATCAATGTTATGAATGAATATCATGAGAACAAAGACAATCTGGATTAGTTGGTAAACAAGTGGAAAGGGAAAATAGAGGAATTGAAAATCTTTCACACCTCTTGTAAGAAAAGTGATGATGTTGACATAGTCCTTACTGGCAGCCACAAATGTGTCAAATTACTTCTGGATATGGATATTACGAGAGACATGGTCATGAGGAAGATGCTAATTTTAAAAAGGGAGTACTCATAGGATAAGTATGAAATGTTCCCAAACCTCTTTAAGAAGAATAGAAACATCAAAGATGAGGGGTTGTGGTACCAACAAATGAATGAAGCATTAGCAGCCAGAACCAATAGTATACTAACTTTAGAGAGTACCCTACTTTTTGCTCAAACAATTGAGATAGTAAGTAAGGCCAGGTCATTCTTTGCATTTTAGTGAGATGAGATAGAAAAAGCACATGTCACATGGAAGGAAATCAATAGTAGAAAAGATGAAGTTCTTGGCTTCATTTGGCTGAGTGATGAAGTGTATACTTCCTGGAAGGACAGGTACACAATAAATGATCCAGGTGAAGGAGAGGATATGCAAGTGGACAAGGAAGCAAAACCGAGTAGTTGATGCAATTGAAAATAGATATCATACATCACCAGCATCAGAGGCAATGAGTTCCAGATGGAAGATCCCTAGAAAGTACAAGGCAAATGTAATCACCATGCAGTCATAGGACAAAGAATCAGTTAGAATATCTTGTAACAAAAGTGGTTCTTCTATCCACTTGTCATTTTTTCCTATTGTATTCTCCAAGTTTTGTCTTCTAGCCTAGTCATCGAAAGCTTGTTTCATCCTTGATCTTTAAGGATTCCAAGATGACTAGTGCTGGCTATATATAGTAAGTTGTAACATATTGAAAAGGATGGTAAAAATAAGACTGCGAGGTAGACTTCTGAATTGTGTCTAGGCTTTGGTTTTGAATCAATTTGAATGTATTAAGATTAGACTTATATTAATAAAAATACAATGGAATCTCCATTTTGATACCAATGATGTCTTTTTTCATTTACTATAAGCTCTTGTATGTTTAATTTGTAAGGCATCTTAAATGTACTAGTTATAAGGTAGCTATGTCATTATTTGTGAGTTGCTTTCAAGGAGAGTTTAAATCTTGTAGATAATTACAGAGGGTTAGGATTTATGAAGGAATTTGATACAGGGGTGTGAGGGTGAGATAGTATGTAAGGCATTCCATCTGAGGTTTTATTTGTATTTCAATTAATTATAGCTGGTGTATGTATGTTTTATTCTGACTCTATGGCCCATGTTTAGGCACTAGTCAAAATTCTGATAAGTGGTTGTTATCATCAATCAAATATTAATCAATCTTTATATTTTTGTTACCTGAAATACATGTCTAGATAATTGTATTTAGTGAAATTCATCTTAGTGATTCCTTAAAGAGAGTATCAATAGGTTAGCCTTCCTAAGCCAAGTGGCTTAAAAAAAAGAAGGATAATGAATCGATAATCCACTATCAGACTTGTTGAATGGTAGTAGTCTATTGAAGGTGTACCTACCTAGGTATGTGGAGCCCAAAGTGTAGAAGGATTTTCATCCTTGTTAATTAGCCTTTTTCTGTCAGAATCTAAATTGGTAATTAAAGAGTCTAGCATTCACTGCTATAAATTGATTCTGCAAGAAAAAGAGCTAACATGTTCTGGAGCAGACCTATTTGGGGCCGAATTCATATATGAAGCGTGTATTATGGATTGTGAACATGGATTATAGATCTTATATTATATTTGATGTTTACTTGTTATAGGTAATTTGTGCATCTTAGTAATGGGTTAAGTAATTATTTTTGCATTGGAGAAGTCTAAATTGGCCAACCTATTTTCTTATTATAAATCTGTATAAAATAAAGTTGTTTTCTTTTATGGTAGTGTGGAAGAGACAACAAAGTGTGGAAGTTGCGAGCTTGTTTGTGTGAATTCTACTAGATGTAGAGCAAAGGTTGTGATTATGTTACTTCATTGGAACTAACCAGACAAATATAGTTGCTATTAGACAATTCATAGGATTGTATATCTCATATACATTTTTATTTTGGACAATAAGTCCTAAGGGTGAATTTAACCTTCTTTAGGTAGTGTGCATGGGCAGTGAGATCACGTTTACTCTTGACTCCTAATATGGTTTTTCCTTTAACAGGGATTGTGTATCGTAATGCATCAATAAGCTCCTAACAGGGCTAAATCTTTTAACAGGGATACTATACTCTTAGTACACCATTTTTAGGTGCTAATTCTAACTGGTGTTTTATCTTTAACATAGTTTCCTTGACGACAAAGGATTGTGTTATGGTGTTGGCATTTACTGTGTTATAATTTGGATTAAAGTTTTTATGTATAAAGTTTAATGTTTAATAATTTGTCTCACAATTTATTCACCCCCCCTCTCAGTTGTGTTGGTGGATTTCTATTCCTAACAGGTAATAGGGTGTTTGATTATCATAATGACATTGACCTTTTGGATAGGATAGAAGGAATTATGCTTCAATTATGTTGGTATAATAGAATAAAGGGTCAAATCTTGTACAAGTATGATTTGACAGATAATTCTTTTGTAGAAATTGAATGTGTCATAAAAACAATCAACTTATCTTACAATGCTAGTAATGATACATACAAATTAGAAGAAAGAGATAACAATTTTTTTTTCAGATTTTGTAAGAAAATAGAACAAGGTGTATTTTCAAAATATTATACTTCCATCTTCCTTATGGATTCCCGTATGTTACATTATTTAAAAATAAATTTTTATAAAATATAATATTTGTTTTATACTTTTTGGCACCAGGTCCAATGAATAGTCTACATGGTGAATTTTTGGGATAACTCAACCAATTTGTTGCTACCTACTTCTTAGTGTAAGTTTCTTTCACCGACCGTTCATATTTTGTAGTGAGATTAAGTTGGAGAAAAGATAAAATATGTTCTAAATAAAATTGTAATGCAAATTTGGGTCTCACATGGAAATCCAAATGTGCATGTACATGAGCTGATAAAAAATCATGTCATTGATGATGTCAATGGGGTAAAAACCAAATCTAAAGGTGCTAGAAGGTCATCTATCAAAAAACTTGGCACCGTGGAAGATAAATAGCTTTCCCTCAACACTATTGATGCTACTTCACAAATATTAATGGTGCATCATATAAAATTTATATTTTCATGCATTTAAAATCATGGAAATGCCCTCTATGAACTTGAATGAGACTTTATATTTGCATGTATATAAAATTAGGGCAATGCTTGTTATAATTTGGTTGTTGGTTTCAAATGATTCTTGATATTCAAATTTATATGATGGTTAATAATTTCTTAGATATTCATTGATGAGACCCATTTTCAATAAAATTTAGACCTTATCTTGTTTTGAATTCATCTTTGCAAGTTTTGATTGCAATGTGTATTGATTGTTCAATAACTCTCTTTCAAGGATGGAGTTAAATGCTTTTTATAAACAATAGTGGTTGAAGTATGTGATGTGAATGTCTAAGTAGAATTTTATTTTGGTATGAGATGGCTATTTTTCTACTTCACAACATTAAAAATCCTTACTCACAAAATATTGGTGTTTCACTATTTCACAACCTCTTATTATGAGCCCTGTGAAATAGTGATGGCTTTTTTGTTTAATGACTCCTCTTTTTTGTACCTGCAAAACAATGAAATACAATGGAAATAAGGGGTTTTATTATTTTTGGGGTATATTTAATATTATTTGGGCATTGACAAATTTGAGAGCATCAAGGAGGAAGTGACAAAAGTGCACTCCACAAATAGAGATGAACTTTGAGAGAAAATTGAAGTCCATGAATAGAGATGAACTCTGAGAGAACTGAGGAGGAAGTGGCATCTAAAATTGATTCTGCAAGGGATGGATTGTCAAATCAGATAGTAGAATAATCATATTTCTTGTTACAAAAAATTCAGTGACCAAATGTATTTATTGTAACTGAGAATCAACAAGTCTAGGCACTATGAGAGAAAAGTGCAGTCCATGAATAGAGATGAGCTCTAAGAGAACAAAGAAGGAAGTGAAAATTGAAATCAAGTCTGTAAGGGATAGATTATTAATTTAGGTAGTAGAATAGTTGTACTACCTATTAAAATATTTTCAATGACCAAATGTATTTTCTGTGATCGATAATCAACAAGTCCGGGCACTTCCAGAGCTGCAAAGACAAGACAAAATTTCTAGGCATGGCCAACATGTTTCTGCCATACTTGCAAGTTGACTATTGGGAGTTGTTGAGTTTCATAGAGGAGAGATAAATATGCCCCTTAGGTTGATTGTTTTCATTTAGAAGAAGTGTGTTACTTTTCCAAAGAAGGGCTCATAATGGTTTATTTGGAAAGAGTGTTTAGAATATGGTGTGAGAGAAATGGATTGCTACAAATGGTGCTTTAGGAACTCCTTAAGGAATGTGAGGATATGCCAGGAAATGCTTCATCCTATGGGTGTGGAGGTATTGAAAGGTCTGTTGACAAGTGTGGAGGTATTTAAATGATCAAGTGCAAGCACATGCATTTTTTTTTCTTCTTGAAAATCATTCCAATCTCCATAGATGTCACTCTAATTATTTTTGAGTGGAAGGGTTCAAAAGTTATTCCAAATAAAATATCAAGAGATGATGCCACTATGACATCTTATACCCCTTGAGGATCACTTTTGAATTATTCTCCTGAGAGAGGGGGAGTTTGGTATCTTTCATCTTGTGGTCCTCTATGACACTGACCATTCATGTGTGATAGTGATGAGGCTCACAAGTTTGGCAGGATTTCTAGAGCCCTCTATCCTTGGGACAAAATGGAAGACAAACATACAAGAAGAAAAAATGGAAGAAGAATCATTCTAGCTGGAAGATAATTCTCTGCAACTCATTTGTGATGGCTCTACATATTTTATGAAAGGGGTCGGCCTATATTTTTTAGTATCTCCTGCATTATAGAAGAGTTGTCAAGGAAGATTAAAAAAGGATAGAAATTTTGGGGAAAAAAGGTGTAATTAGAGAGTCCTAGGTCCTATAGTGTGCATAGATAACTCCAAGGCTACTTGTGTTTAATTTCATAAGTAGGGGTGTTACATTTTGTGCATTAATGATGTAACATTCATGGGATTGTCTCCATGGAGTGTATTTAGAATCATATGAATCCAATAAACTAAGGGTTTTCTAAATTCATCTTCACATATCTTAATTATAGAATATGGTATTTATTCAATGGCTCTCTTTTAAGGATAAGGTTTGTTGATTTTGATATCAGCATATTGGAAATATATAAGAATATGACAAGTTCTATAATAAGCATTCGTAAGTTACTTAGCCAACAAACATGATCAACCTATTTGTAGTTGAAAATCCTTTACTCTTTAGGCTCTACAGGACCTAGGCAGGTGCACGTATATACCAAATTAATACCTAAGTTGATGCTTTTTATAGAAGATAGTTATCTTTCTCCTTATATTTGTTTTTTACTCTATCTCAAAGTGACATGTACCTTCAAAATAAATTTATTTGCTGATTATATAACTACTCCTTCAAATTATGATCTACAATTATCTTAATCTCTGCTTAATGAATAATTTGATATATCTTCCTTCTGAAGCTACTTCTGTTATGACAATCTTTCTCCTATTTATCTTCTACCTCTTCTACTTCTAATTTATTTTCCCTTATTGAACCAATCCCTTATCCTTATTGCGAATAGAGAAACTTCCTTCTAAATCTTTATGTATAAATTTAAATTTACACCTTAGATAAATATGTCAACTATTCAATTCTCAATGAAAGGTAATTAGATATATTTCACACCAATTAGTATGGTTGATTTTAACTTCTCTTTGAGTAGGCCAATCAGACAAGAACCAAAAGGAAAAAACTTCTTAAATGATTCTTGATTGTTCAAATTAATGTCATAATAAATAATCCTTTGCAAAAAAAATTAAATTAGCTTTGAATTACTTAAGTTATCACAAAGAAATGATTAGAAAGAAATTTATCAACACCACAATTGTAGAGCAAGAAACTGAATCTTTATATTATCTTCGCATAAGTAAGTACATATATTTGATGTCTGTATCTCCTATATTGTGACCTATATCTCCTAATTCCAATTTACTACACTCCTTGTTTCTCCTTTATTTAAAATGAGGAGAGGCGACAAGCTTCAGACCATTTACATTGTACCCCTTCATAAATATAATTACCATCATAATAATTTCTTAACTAAAAACATGAGAAACACAATGGAACAAGAGAAAAATAAGGCATACCTTCGATAGTAATCATAGTAAAATAAGGGAACACGCAACCATTGGGTCACTCTTTAGGAACATCATCACCAACCTACTCCTTTCAATCATTGCTTGCCTATTATTCCTCTCGAGACTTTCTTTTAATAGGTCACAAGTACTTTTCCACCCATTCTACAATCTACACATGCATAGACCAATTGTATCAGAGTATATCTAGCATGATAGGTACATGATATTTCTATTTATTTATGGCTATTGAATGGACTACCACAAATTTTGAAAACCTATTTTCAAGAATAATTGATTTATCCAAGAACATGTTGAAATTTTGTATTTTCAAATCCTTGTCTTCCTTTAGATGTGAAATGATTCTAGGAACCATTTCCTTATACTCAATTTTGCACTCTTCAAGGCCTTTAATGTGACCTTCCTTGTCAATGAAATTAGGGATAAACCAGTGTTCTATTGTATGGAAAGAAGATATTTTCTCATTTATCCTTTTCTCCTCTACATCTATGTACTTAAGTTCCTCCAAGATAGAAAAAATCATTTCTTATGTTTCCTTTATCTTTGTGGGTGCATCTAGATCCCTTTTATTAGATTCACATAATCTTGTAATCTCATAAAGTGGAGGTTTCCATCTTTTATCAAAATCCTCTAATTGTGGATTATGTTTGTTGAATTTTTGTAGCATATCCAATAATATGTGATAACCATTATAAACCTCTTCAGACTTACTCATCGTTAATTCAACCCTATGGGTTAGCACTTATTCACAAGTATTAAGCACCTACTTTGGAATTTCCTTTGTGAGAGCCTAATTGGCATCTTTCAGTCCCTTGATTTCTTTTTCATATTTCTCTTTTTCTTCTCTCTAGTTCTTATCATCTATAGAAATATCAATAAGTTTTAAAGGAGAACCCTTGTGCAATACAATAGATCTGTTGTGATCACATTTTAATTCCCTTAATTCCTTTTGAAAATTGGCCTTTTCTATATACATCTCATTCAGAACTCTATTTATCTTTGTTTCCCTAGTGTGAGTGTGTTCAATTTATTCTTGCATGTGTTTTACTTGATCTTTGTTAAACATGGTTCTATACACGAGCTTCATTTCTTATACCAATGGGGAAGTATCTTCTATAGTTTGAACCATAGCCATTCCATCATTCCCTTTGACAATATCAATAAGATTGGGATTGTGAGGGCCTTTAAATCTAACCCATTTAGCGAGAACCTCACTTTTTGGATTATATCTTGACCCACTTATTTTCTCATCTGTATCAAATTATTCAACAAATGTGGGGTCATCTTTCTTTCCAAATTGAACAAACAAAAAAATGCTTCAAAGAGAAACCTGGAACAATTAACATGTTACTTTTCAAAATCATTTTCCTAGCTTCATCAAGAGTAATGTTGACTTCATCTAATTTCACATCCTTAAGGCTTTGGTTGATAATTTCCTCATTTTGGGATGTATCATCCCCCATTAAATTTAGCTATTTATTTTTCCTCAAAATCCCTCATTTTCATTTAAATCTAAAAGTCCTTAAATTCTTTAGATTCAATGAACTTTTAGTCCTCTAGGAACCTAGCTCGTATAGCCTCTCTTTCATCAACAAATGCATTTGATTGTTTCTCCTCTTGGAGTTGAGATTCGTAAACATGTAGTTCCTCTTGGAATACCAGGGGAGATCTAGGATTATTTACTTCTTCATCATTTCCAGGTGCCTTAAGTGCACTGGTAGTCTCTTTTGTATCCCCTTCTCCTTCATAGTCATCATAGGGTACAAGAGGAACCACCTCATCCCATTTCTACTTCTTAGTTGTAGGATAACTAGGTACAACTTCTAAATATGATGAGTCATGAATTATCATTATTTGATGCTTTTAAGGAGTCTTATCCTCTGATGGTACATCACTTGTAGCCATTCCAAATAAATTTTCAAACTCTTTCAAACACAATTCCATCCTCTTAATTTCATGGGTTTCCTCACTTTAAAAATGAGGTTGTCCTTTTTTCTTCCTATCCTCTTCAATTTTCCTAAGGATGTTCCACTTATTTTCCCTTTTCATCAAATTATCAAAATCCATGCAATTTTGAGCAATATCCTCATTTTTATTCATCTGATTCTCAATACTTTTAATTTAATAATTTAAATATTCCTCTGTGTCATATACCCTTTCATCTCTATCTTCCAGATGGTATCCCTCTTTCAAATATTTTTGGAGAGGCTTAAGAGCATCAGAACCAATAGAAAACCTTACATACTTGGATGTGTGAGAAAGAAAGGTCCCCTTCTTCCTTAGAGCTATAGATTCCTTTTCCAACCAGAGAATCAACTAGATGAACTCAAAAAGGGCTATTCTTTCAGGAACACAAACTTTTAGCTTATGAGGAGCTTGTTTTCACCCATGCAACCTAATAAGAGTATGATCCCTCTTTAAGATCCAATCTTCAAAGTTATGAGTATGCTCTTTCTCATGATCATACTCCAGTAGTCTTAGTACTCTCCTTATCTTGATAGGAAACCTCTCAACTTGATGTCCCAATGCTATGAATATCCATATAACAAATGAGTCCCAAAATATCCTAAATTTGCAGTCTCTGCTATCTCTATCCCATATTCTGCACCACAGTTGGATGGGAATCCTATTTCCTCAATTGACTGTAGTAGTCAATTTCATAATATGTCTAAATCATTACAATTCTTGAACAAGATCAAGTGACACCACAAAGAATAATGTTTAAAAACCCTTTTTTATTTCCAATTTACCAAATGGCTATGAATAAGCCTTTCAAGTTCACTGACAATGTAAAACTCCAGGTTGACATTTGTTAGAATGAATTTAGAATAAATGAGAGGGGGGGTGAATAAGTTATCCTTAGGTCTAGATGTACCAAATTAAACTTTATACCACTTTGAACAACTCAGATCTGCTCAACAGAAATAGCATAAATCAACAACATACATATGTAGTTTTACTATTCAAATGTAATCAGCTCGCAGAAACTTAACAGTAAAACACAACATAAACATTCACACAATTTGACATTAGTATTTAACGTGGAAACCCAATTTGGTAAAAATGACCAATAACATGCTATCAAGTTTTCACTCTTTTGAAGTGAGCTCTATTAGGAGCCAACCCTATTAAAGGTTACAAAACACATTGCTAAATGTGACCTGGTTAAAGGATTTAATCACCATGTCAGGAGTGGCCTTATTAGAGGACTTATAACATTCCACCTGAATGTCACCTTGCTCAAAGTATTTATACAATGACTGTTAGGTCAACTTGGTTAAAGGATTTTGGCTAATACAATGGTTAGAAAGTAATCAATAGGTGTGATATGATACATAAAACTTACTTTGAAAATCTAGATCCAATTCAGCTCTAATGCTAATTCACTGAGTGGCCTCCATTATCTTTTCAATCTTCAGATCTTCTTGGAAATCCGTCAAGAAATCACTCTCACAGCTCTTTGCTTATGTTCTCAGCCTTCTCTGCTAAATTATCCCAATCAGTCAATTCACTATGCAATCATCTTGCATACACATCATCCACCTTCCACACACCTAAATAACCTCTTGAGGTTATCTTATACCTCTTCATCTAGGTAAAATAAATCTTTGCCACTTAATCAAGATCATAGATCTTAGGTTAGGTTAGATCCAACAAATCTTTCCATCTTTACATTTAATTTACTTCTCCAAAGAAATCACTAATTAAATATTTGATCCATGCATTAATTATGCTTACCCGTGCATTTAAATAGTGTGGACCAATTGTGCTTATCCTCAATTAACTTTACATATCCCAATAAAATCAACTATGTCGGCCAGAAATCTCAAATTTCAACAATTACCAAAATACTATTGCTCGACCAACACTAGTTTCCTCGGTAATTTAATAGTGCTCGGTCATCACAAACTTCACTTGGCATAAACTATTCTCAGTAAATGGTCATCAAAAGATAACCAACACATTACTTTTCCAATGTGCCAAATGATCAAGTACCCTTGTGATTTCCCATAACTCAACCATTTCACTTAGTCTTCTTGTTATCCTAGCCTTCATCAATCAATATATATGGTACTCAAATAGATAGCAATAGTCTCACTAGTTAAGGTTTGACATCAATGAAAAAACAACAATTTTTTTCCATTATAGCTTTCCAACAATCTCCCTCTTTGGCATTGATGGAAACACTAAACTTTAAAACAATAATTTTCCAACCATACTTACCATACAATCCAAAAAGTCTGCCTATGTTCCTTGATATGAACAAATCTTCATTAATGTCTTTAGCTTCATTCAGATTCCCATCTTGAAAAACATTTCTCCCTTTGTGTCTGTAATCACACTGAAATCTTTCTATTTTTTTTCATTTGTAGACTTCATCTTTCAGTAAACTCTCCCATTATCTCTAAGTATAGTAAACTCTCCCTCTTTCAGTAATCTCTATTTCAATAATCTCTCCCTCTTTGAAAACAATTAAAAAGATGTTGACATCTTCATCATGCAGATTCTTCTATTCTAAACTTTGTATCATGTTGTTCCTGTCATCTTTCTTATGACCGATCCTCTTTTATGTTCTTGTCTATTTTTCACAACTTTAGGTAGCATCCTAAAGTGTGACTACCTATGCATCAATGTGTCAAATATTCTTAATATAACATTGGATGCAACAGTACCATTATGAACTAATTAGACTCAGTTAGGTGAATTGTTACCCAAATTTTTCACATGCAGGATATCAAAAAATAGTAAGAAAATTTGCAAAAAGAGACATCTTTTCAACATTACTGTTCAGCCAGTAAAGATGCATACATTTCCATTACATTAATATTACCATGTTTCATTTGTACTCTAAGTATTGATCAATTTCACAATTTCAAATTCATAAATGATCATTACATTGTGCATTCAAAACTGAATGTATTAGACAAGTGTTCATTCAAGGTTACATCTTGCATACATAAACTTAGAGGACATATGCAAAAAAGAAAGTAAGAGTAAGGCATGATGAAGTCTATGGGTCTATGTATTGCCTTTAAGAGGTCTTCTAGTTTTTCGAGTTGTTCATCCGCATCATCTGAAGTCTTCATGTCTCGATCTTGTATCTGTCTCTCCTAGGTCTTTGGTTGGTCCTATTTCCTGTAATCATCATGGAGGAAAAGATGTTAGATCCAATCAGATCTAAGAAATACATAGTTCACTAAAGAACACCATACATTAGTCAAACTCCCTGAAATTCATATTAATCGATGATAGAAATGTACTAGAAAAGTATACATCTACATTAATAGGGTAATAACATCAAAATGACATATCTTTATGAAAACCTTTGTTGTATTTAAAAGCTGTAGTGAGTGTCACGAGCCCGTGCTCAAACTTCACAATATTCATTATTAAAGAATGAAAGAATGCTAGATGTTCATATGTACAGGAAAGAAAGAGATGTGATGGTATGTAGATTTCAACATTGATGTGCAATAAAATTACTGAACTATAGTGATATCAAAGTGAGTTGTGTGCATATGAAATGTAGTATATAACAGTTGCTACAGGGTGCATACAAGCTGTTATGGAATTTCAACACTATTAATGCCAATATGCCAATGCTAGAAGAGTAAAAAATAGTATTATCAAATGTTGTTATGAAATATGCATAATAGAGAGTAATAATCAAATAACAGAGTATCATGCAGGATGAATGGAAAGTAATGTTGTCACAGTACATGTTGCCTTTGAATGAGATAAGGAATCAATCTACAATGACATCTACTTCTAAAAACAAGTAAAAGAGAATGTGCATATAAAATCACTGGTATCTATGTATGCATATATTCATAAGAATTGAACAAGTACAATATCCATGTGCCTAATATGAATTTTAGGAGATTTTCTATGCAGGGTATTAGTCAAATAGTGTATTCTGGTTTGCTGAAATTATAGTGATGTATGTATCTATCAATTATAATGCTGCTATTATTTCAGTACTTATGTCTAAGTAAAATTGGAAAGCTCGGTTCTGACATGGGAGGAGAGCATGTAATGACAACCTATAGTATAACATCATGGTCCCCATACAATAAAGACTGAAGACAACAATGAAGTCTACAGACAAGACAAAAGGTTATGGAACTCATTTCTCAGTCAAAGAAAATGACAACTTGCAGATGTTTTGTGTTTACTTCTAGATATGCAAAAAAAAGATCCATGTGGGTGTTCTAGTCTGGTGTAATTCATCCAACATAGTGTGCAATAATCATAAAAAATAACATCTGGTTATTTGTAGAGAAAGACTTCAAATAAAACAATAGTTAAAGAGAAGACAATGCAAAGAAAAGATAACTTATCTATGAAAGCCCAAGTACAACCGCGGTATGAGCAAGAGAACCTGAGTTCTCAGACATTCGTAGCATTTACAAATGAAAGAAACCCATAAAACATGCAAAAATGCCATATCTTCTGGCATTAAACCCCAAAATTCAGTAAGAATCCACAGAATATAGAAGAGCCCAGCTCTCTACAAATGAAACAATGAAGAGCCCGAGTTCCATTGTGGAGTCTAAGTGTAGGAAAATGCCATGTTTCATGGAAAATAAACTCCAATGAAAGTGTAGAAAGGAGCCCGATCTCTCTTTAGATAACTCCAACAAATAAATAGTAAATTCCACATGAGTCCGAGCATGACAGAGATCAAACGCAAATAAATAGAGAAGATCACCAACATGGTGACATAGAAGATATAAACCCTAACTCCTCTCTCCCCAAAATTAGAGATGCAAATGAATGTGAAATAATGCATTGTTGCAAGTTTTATGAAACTTTGGAATCCATCGAGTACAACAGTTAATGCATTTTCTAACTGCAGTTGCGAAGATAAGCTCTCCTAGTGCCACGATAGGGAGGGAGATATTTATCAAACATTGGTCATGTTGACCATGGTTATAGTGTCAAGTTTGGGTGATGTATTTTATACTATGGTGTTGGCTAAGTCATAGTAGTTGGAGTTTTTATGTAAATGTGGGTAGAGTTTATGCATTTAGAGTTATGCATTTTGATGGGTTTCTATTATGAATTTTGTAATATGTTGATATTTATTGTGTAAAAGATGAAAATCAAGAAAATGTCAACATTAGGGGAGCATGTTTGCGAGGGCTAGTTTCATTTTCAAAATTAGTCTTTAGGGCTTAATTTTTGGCATGAGTCATGCCTTAAAATTAGGGATGTGCTATTTTTGAGGAGCTTGATGGGGGACTAATTTGTAGGCATCATTTAGGCCTCTAATTTTGGGTTATCCTTCTGTTTGAGAGGGACTTTTGGAGGGACATGTCATTTTTGAGATTGATCCATATGGGCTATATAGTTGGGCTTTTTCTTCATGTAAAGGGGTGCAAAATTTAGAGAGAATGTTCTTTTAGTGAACTATTGGTTCCTATAGACCTTTTTGATGCTTTTTGTATCCATTTGAGTTGCAGATTTGGGACATAGTGCATATAGTGAACTTATTGTTCCTAGATGTTTTAGAGACCATTTTGTAACCACATTTTTAGGTTTTTGAAGGAAATAAGAGCAAGCTTTGTGATAACATCAATTTCTAAGTATTGGATCCAATCCTATTCTTCTTTTCTGCATTAAGTGTTGCATATTTTATATGATTTGGTAGAGTGAATTGTTTCTAATTTCTTTCCTATGTTATCAAAAATTAGGCTTTTTGTAGAATATGTAAGTTCGTTGTCAGTTTTTTACTGTTAGTGGTATTAACCCTAATAGTGAATTCTAGTCAACCTTTATGTTGAGTAGAGAATGATAAATGCAGCTCAGTGATTTTGTAGTTGGGGATGCTGGTTTGAAAAATCTTGATAGATATGGAGTAAGTTCTGGTGTATCACCCCATTTCCCATTCAATTTTAAATCTTTTTCCCTTTTCCCAATTTAGTTTTCAATTAGGAGGTGATATCCCAAATCAGATAGGAACCGGCCTAGAATCTGGAGACTCCTTCTCAATCATAGTCCACCCACAGCTAGAGAAGGTTTCCATTGTTAGGATAGAATACCTATAAATCCCCAATGCCTGAGTTCGGGTGGAAATTCTAAGCCTCAACAGTTTTTGGCACGCCCGATGGGACACATTCTTCAATGAATGGGTCAAATTGCATTGCATCACTTGCTGGTTCTGGTATGCTATCAGCAAGATTTAGACCTTAAAGAGGTCACATTTCACATATCTGGTGGATCTGTGAAGGAAAGTCTATCATTTCAAAAGGAGAAAAGCTAGTATGTTTCAAGTTGTTTCATATTCTAATTTCCAGTCTTTCAGATGAATAAAGATGTCAAGTTTTCAAGGAGGATATGCTTACCCAGATGGTCAGTTTTCAATTTTTCCATCATTTCAAGAAAATTTTGTTCAAGAGAATCATTTTCAGTCTTATCAAGGTCAGGAATCCCAATATGAATTTCATCATTCTGCAAATAATAATGTTTCACAAAATAGAGATACTGCAAGTATGTTGCAGAATATGCTTATGCATATTGAGGATAATAAAAGGCAACAAGAATCTGGATTTCAACAAGAGCTAGAAAGGCAACTAGGGGGGCATGCTTATCAAGCCCATATTCAACAGCAGCAAGAAATAGCTCAGCAAGATCAAGGTTATCGAAGGTATCTTGCTGAGCAATACAAGAGAAATGAAGCCAATATTTTAGGAGGGTTAGAAGCTCAAAAGAAGGTTCATCAAGGAGAATTGAAAGCTCAAAAGGATGCTTATGAAAAGATGATAGTTTCCATGTTTAATTGTGGTCATGAATTTTAGTTAAAAAAAGAAAAATAATTAAGATTTCAGAAAGAGTTTCATGATAAAGAGCTACTGGATCTCAAGAAAAATATAGGATGCCTGGCTTCTACAACTGATACATACAAGAGAGATTTTTAACTTCAGATTGAGAAGTGTTTTCAACTTGAGGAAGAGAAGGAGACCATTGAGTAGGAGGTTACTGATTTAAAGAATAATCTTTCTGAACAACACAAAACAAAGAAGATTGCAGTAAATCAGGATAATGGTGTTAATAAGAGTATACTTCTCCTACAAAAGAATAAGGAAGAAGAAGAAGATCAATTTTGGGATGAGATGGAGCAATTTTTATTTCATCTTGATGTCAACCCCACACTTCTAGAAAGCACTTACAAGCTACAGGAGGAGATTATTTCCAGCCAGCATAATGATGAGTAGATCAATTAGACTGAAGTAATTTCTCAAGAACCTAAGGCTATCAAGGAAGGCTCCAGATTCATTATCTCTCATGGCTGTCCTATCAGGCATTTGGCCAGGATGGACGGTAGCAAAGAAGAAAAAGTCATGCCAACATCTCTGCATGATATCCTGTCAAAAGATGTAGCTGAAAACGAATCAAATCAACTTGTTGTCTCAATTAATCAAGTAAGTAAACCTCTTTTGGTTCTTCATCAAATGTTGCTAATTGTTGATTCTCTTCAGAATGGTGGGGTTTATATTCAGCTAGATCAAGTAAGTAAGATTCATACCAATCAAATCCTTGTTAAGAAAATGATCATATATGTCTCCTATGTTCATCTCATGATACCTTTCCAGAAGCATATGGATTATTGTGAGCTTAAAAGGATGGGATGTTATTTTTCACAATCAGTGAATGGTTTTGTTTAACCGGGCTTCAAGCTAGTTAAATTAGGTTAGTTTTCCAGTTTTCCATAAGTGTTGTCAAGCACAATTAGGTCAGTTTTAGTTTTAGTTTTCCCAGTTTTCAATAAGTCCTCAAGTTTGCAAGGTCTTCCAAGGTTTCTTTCCAAATCTACAAACACAAGGAAATCATTCCTCAATGATCAAGGATACATCTACAATTTGTGGTAATGAAGTTTTTCTTCACTACCACAAATCATAAACATACCCTCAATCATTGGGAAATGGTTTTCTTATATTCACAGATTAGGTTTAAGGTTTCCATAGGTGATCAATAGACTCAATGCCCAATGGACTATTTTAGGCTACTGGTCCCAATGTGAAGCAGACAGACATCCATCAGACGTCACTAGAATTGTTACCCAAAATTTTCACATGCGGGATATCAGAAAATAGTAAGAAAATTTGCATAAAGAGACATCTTTTTAACATTACTGTTCAGCCAATAAAGATGCATACATTTCCATTACATTCATATTACCATGTTTCATTTGTAATCTAAGTATTGATCAGTTTCACAATTTCAAATTCATAAATGGTCATTACATTGTGCATTCAAAATTGAATGTATTAGACAAGTGTTCCTTCAAGGTTACATCTTGCATATAGAAACTTAAAGGACATATGCAGAAAAGAAAGCAAGAGTAAGGCATGTTGAAGTCTAGGGGTCTATGTATTGCCTTTAAGAGGTCTTCTAGTTTCTGGAGTTGTTCATCTGCATCATCTGAATTCTTCATGTCTCTGTCTTGTATCTGTCTCTCCTAGGTCTTTTGTTGGTCCTGTTTCCTACAATCATCATGGAGGAAAGTATGTTAGATCCAATCGGATCTAATAAATACATAGTTCACTAAAGAACACCATACATCAGTCAAACTCCCTGAACTGCATATTAACCAATGATATAAATGCAGTAGAAAAGTATACATCTACATTAACAAGGTCATAACATAAAAAAGACATATCTTTATGAAAACCTTTGTTGTATTTAAAATATGTAGTGAGTGTCATGAGCCCATGCTCGAACTTCACAATATTCATTATTAAAGAATGAAAGAATGCTAGATGTTCATATGTGCAGGAAAGAAAGAGATGTGATGGTATGTAGATTTCAACATTGATGTGCAAGAAAATGACTGAACTATAGTGATATCAAAGTGAGTTGTGTGCATATGAAATGTAGTATATAACAGTTGCTACAGGGTGCATACAAGCTGTTATGGAATTTCAACACTATTAATGCCAATATGCCGATGCTAGAAGAGTAAAAAATAGTATTATCAAATGCTGTTATGAAATATGCATAACAGAGAGTAATGATCAAATAACAGAGTATCATGCAAGATGAATGGAAAGTAATGTTGTCACAGTACATGTTGCCTTTGAACGAGATAAAGAATCAATCTACAGTGACATCTACTTCTAAAAACAAGTAAAAGAAAGTGTGCATATAAAATCACTGGTATCTATGTATGCATATATCCATAAGAACTGAACAAGTATAGTATCCATGTGCCTAATATGAATTTGAGGAGATTTTCTATGCAGCGTATTAGTCAAACAGTGTATCCTGGTTTGCTAAAATTATAGTGATGTTTGTATCCATCAATTATAATGTTGTTATTATTTTAGTATTTATGTCTGAATAAAATTGGCAAGCTCAGTTCTAACAGGGGAGGACATCATGTAATGATAGCCTATAGTATAATAGCATGGTCCCCATACAATAAAGACTGTAGACAACAATGGAGTCTATAGACAAGACAAAAGGTTATGGAACTCATTTCTTAGTCAAAGAAAATGACAGCTTGCAGATGTTCTGTGTTTACTTCCAGATATGCAAAAAAGGAGCCATGTGGGTGTTCCAATCTGGTGCAATTTATCCAACATAGTGTGCAATAATCATAAAAAATAACATCTGGTTATTTGCAGAGCAAGACTTCAAATAAAACAACAGTTAAAGAGAAGACATTGTAGAGAAAAGATAACTTATCTGTGAAAGCCCAAGTGCAGCCACGGTATGAGTAAGAGAACCCAAGTTCTCAGACATTCATAGCATTTACAACTGAAAGAAACCCATTAAACATGCAAAAATGCCATATCTTGTGGCATTAAACCCCAAACTTCAATAAGAATTTGTGGCATATAGAAGAGCCCAGCTCTCTACAAATGAAACAATGAAGAGCCCAAGTTCCATGGTGGAGTCTGAGTGAAGGAAAACGCCATGTTTCATGGAAAATAAACTCCAATGAAAGTGCATAAAGGAGCCCAAGCTCTCTTTAGATAACTCCAACAAATAAATAGTAAATTCCACATGATTCTGAGCATGACAAAGATCAAACGCAAATAAACAAAGAAGATCACCATCATGGCGACACAGAAGCTGTAAACCCTAACTCCTCTTTCACCAAAATTGGAGATGCAAATTAATGTGAAAGAATGCATTGTGCCAAGTTTTACAAAACTTTGGAATCCATCGAGTACAACAGTTAACGCCTTTTGTAACTGCAGTTGCAAAGATAAGCTCTGCTAGTACCACGATAGGGAGGGAGATATTTATCAAACATTGGTCATATTGACCATGGTTATAGTGTCAGGTTTGGGTGATGCATTTTATACTATGGTGTCGGCTAAGTCATAGGAGTTGGATTTTTTATGTAAATTTGGGTAGAGTTTATGCATTTAGAGTTATGCATTTTGATGGGTTTCTATTATGAAGTTTGTAATATGTTGATATTTATTGTGTAAAAGATGAAAATCAAGAAAATATCAACATTAGGGGAACATGTTTGAGAGGGCTAGTTTCATTTTCAAAATTAGTTTTTAGGGCTTAATTTTTGGCATGAGTCATGCCTTAAAATTAGGGATGTGCTATTTTTGAGGAGCTTGATGGGGGCCTAATTTATAGGCATCATTTAGGCCTCTAATTTTGGGTTATCCTTCTATTTGAGAGGAAATTTTGGAGGGAGATGTCATGTTCGAGATTGAGCCATATGGGCTATATAGTTGGGCTTTTTCTTCATGTAAAGGGGTGCAAAATTTAGAGAGAAGGTTCTTTAAGTGAACTATTGGTTCCTATAGACCTTTTTGATGCTTTTTGTATCCATTTGAGTTACAGATTTGGGACATAGTGCATATAGTGAACTTATTGTTCCTAGATGTTTTAGAGACCATTTTGTAACCACATTTTTAGGTTTTTGAAGGAAATAAGAGCAGGTTTTTTGATAACATCAATTTCTGAGTATTGGATCCAATCCTATTCTTCTTTTCTACATTAAGTGTTGCTTATTTTATGTGATCTAGTAAAGTGAATTATTTTTTATTCCATTCCTATGTTATAAAAAATTAGGCTTTTTGCAGAATATGTAAGTTTGTTGTCAATTTTTTACTGTTTGTGGTATTAACCGTAATAGTGAATTCTAGTCAACCTTTATGTTGAGTAGAGAATGATAAATGCAGCTCAGTGATTTTGTAGTTGGGGATGCTGGTTTGAAAAATCCTGATAGATCTGGAGTAAGTTTTGGTGTATCACCCCATTTCCCATTTATTTTTAAATCTTTTTCCCTTTTCCCAATTTAGTTTTCAATCAGGAGGTGATATCCCAAATCAGATAGGAACCAGCCTAGAATCTGGAGACTCCTTCTCAATCATATTCCACCCACAACTAGATAAGGTTTACATTGTTAGGATAGAATACCTATAAATCCCCAATGCCTCAGTTGGGGTGGTTATTCTAAGCCTCAACAAGATTCACCCTTAATTTACCTTGCAGATACTCATGAGCATCCTTGGGTAGTGCCTTTGTAAATAAGTCTACTAACTGTTCCTTAGTATTCACATATTCTAATCTCACTTCCTTCTTTTGAACTAGCTCCCTCAAGTAATGATACTTGATAGCTATATGCTTTGTTTTAGAGTGCATTACAATGTTCTTAGAAATATTAATGGCACGCGTGTTATCACAATATATGACAACTGTTTATGTGATCTCCTCTTTCATACCTTTCAATAGTATCTTCAACCACACAGTATTTGAACAATTAACTACTGTTACCACATACTCAGCTTCAGCTATAGATTTTGAGGTGCAATTTTGTTTCTTGCTTGTCCATGAAACATATCTTTTTTCTAAAAGAAATGCACCACCTGTGGTGCTTTTTCTATCATCCAAATTTTGAGCCAATGAAAATCAGTATAAACTCTGAGTTCAAACTTGTCATTCTTTTTTGTAATACATACCATATTCATATGTTCCTTTCAAACATCTCAAAATTATTTTTACTACCATCATATGAGTTTCCTCGGGATTGGCATAAAATATTACAACAATACCAACAACCAGTGCAATATCAGGTCTATTGTGAACAACATATTGCAGCTTTCCAATCATTGACATGTAAAGGGTTTGATTTACTTCTTCTGTATCATCATTCTTTGTTAACTTCTGTCCAGTAGCCATGGGTGTACTCACTGGTTTTTAATCTTCCATTCCAAAATATTTTAGTATCCCCTTGACATTTTTTGATTGAGTAATATAGATACCATTCTTCATCTGATATATTTATACAAGACCAAATTTTTTTTATCTCACCAAACATAGACATCTCAAATTTAGTTTGCATCTCTTTTACAAATGCTTGGCATAACACATCTTGTCCACTAAATATAATGTCATCAACAAAAATTTCAGCCAATAAAGTACCTTTACTTTGCTCTGTCTTCAAATATAGATTGTTGTTGTTATTGGTTCTTGCAAATCCAATCTTTATCAAATAATTGTGTAATCTCTCATACCATGCTCTTGGTGCTTGCTTCAGTCCATATAGTGCTTTGTGTAATCTGCAAACCATGTTCCTCTTGCTTGGATCAACAAATCCATCAGCTTGTTCTATGTAAACTTCTTCTTCTAATACCCCATTTAGGAATGCTGACTTTAAATCCGTTTGATAAACTTTAAAACCTTTGTAGGCTGCATATGCAAGTAAGGTTCTTACTCCTTCCAATCTTGCAACTGGGGTGAATCTTTCTCCATAATCAATTCCTTCCTCCTGTGCATAACCCTTGCATACCAGTCTAGCTTTTTTTCTTGTTACCTCTCCATGTTCATTCAACTTATTTCTGAATACCCATTAAATACCAATTACATTTTTTTCATTCAGCCTAGGTACAAGTGTCCAAGTCTTATTCTTCTCAATCTATTCAATTTCTTCATTCATGGCTTGTATCCAATCTTCATTGTCTAAGGCATCTTTTACTATTTTAGGCTCAAAATCACATAACAAGCATGTATCTTCTTTCAAATTGCTTCTTGTCATAACAGTATAATTCTTTGATCCTAAGATTTGATCAGGTTTATGGTGCCTCCTTACATACTTTTCTAGAGTAGGTTCTTTTTCTGCTTCAGATTGATCATTCACGTTCAATTAAGGTTGATTCTGTGACTCAGCATCTCCATCAGATAGCTCGGTAATTACCTCATGTTGCTTGGAAGCTTTGTTCTGTGACTTAGAAGGTGCTAGCTGTTGCCCGAGAACCTCTTTCTTAGGTTTAGGTAATTCACTAGAATCTTCCTCATCCATATAGACAAATGATCTGTAAATTTTAGGTTCTTGTGTGCTTTCAACTTCATTTCTTTCTACATATTCATGAATTCTAACATTTGCACTTTCCACAATTTTTTTAGTGTTATAATTTAAACACTTGTATGCTTTACTTTTAGTTGAATAACTAAGGAATATGCCTTCCTCACCTTTAGCATCAATTTTTCCATTTATGTTATCCTTCAATATGAAACATTTTCTTCCAAAAGCTTTGAAATATCTTACATTAGGTGCATATCCATACCATAGCTCATAAGGTGTAGCATTAGTACCTTTCTTGACTTGTACTCTATTTAGGGTATAGACTGTTGTACTTATAGCTTCTCTCCAATATTTCTATGAAAAATTTTCTTCCATCATTAGTGTTCTGGCACAATCCATGATAGATGTGTTTCTTCTTTCAGCAATACCATTTTGTGGTGGTGTCCTAGGCGTGGACATCTATCTTTTTATCTCTTGGTCATTGCAGAACCTGTTAAACTCATTAGAAATAAACTTGCCTACTCTGTCAGATCTTAAACATTTCAGGCTTTTACCTGTTTCCTTTTCAACTTTTTCCAAGTACCACTTAAATAACTGGAATGCATCAAATTTTTCTTTAATAAATATAACAGTCATAATTCTTGAGTAATTATCAACAAATAGAATAAAGTATCTATCTCCACACTAACTTTTCTCACCAATAGGACCACAAAGGTTAGTATGAACTAATTCTAGAATTCCCTCAGAAGTATGAGTCTTGCTTTTGAAACTAGATTTAGTAATTTTTGCTAATTGACATTGCTTACACATTGCATTTTCAGGTTTCTTTAACTCAGGAATCCCTCTAAAATTTTTCAATTTTCTTATGCTTACCAAGTTATCAAAGTTTACATGACATAACCTTTTATGCCATAACCAAACATCATTATAATGTGCAAAAAAGCATGTCTCATTAGCTAAGTCCAAATAGAACAAGTTACATTTTGTTTGTTCTCCACTTCCAACTAATTCTGTAGTGGCATCATAGATCTTTGCTTGCTTGTGATGGAATTCAACTCTGTAACCAGAAGTATTTATCTATGCAACACTCAATAAATTATAATTAAGATCATCAACCCAATATACATTGTCACATCTAATCTTGTCAGTCAAGTTAATTGATCCTTTCCCTTTAACAAGACATGGTGCATCATTACCAAATTTAACATAACCAACTTTACACTGATCTAAGGTTTCAAATTTATCTTTATCACCAGTCATGTGATGTGAACAACCACTATCAATAATCCAACGGTCACCTTTACTCATATAAGAAATTAGTACAGTTTTCTCATCATCATCAGAATCATCTTTCATAGCAACATACACAACTTCTATATGATTTTCATCAGAATTGTGAGATTCACTATGAGAAGCTTCTTCAACTATATAACAAGATTTCTTACCTTTATCTTTGTAATCTTTATATTTTCTGAAGTCTCGGTCATCCTTTCTATCTTTGTACTTGTTGTCTCTTCTTTAATCTTTGTCATTCTTATCAGGACATCTTGAAGCAATATGACAAAATTTGTTACATGAAAAATAGATGATAGGAAGTTTACCTTTGAATTTTCCTTTTCCTCTAGATAGTCTTTTTTCCATGAGTGCCTCAAGTTCTTCCAAATCATCATTTGTCATGTCACTGTCACTGTTCACACATTTCTTTCCTTTCTTTGATTTGTTAAGGACCAACTGAGATCTGAATGTAGATTCAATAGCTTGTGGAGTGTAATTATCAAAATTTGACATCTCAAATGCAGTAAGTCTGCCTACCGAACCTTCCAAAGTCAAATTACTATTAGGAGTAAATCTTAACTCTTGAATTGTAGAGACTCTAATAGCATATATAGGAAGAATTGTTCTTAGTACCTTTCTCATAATGGTGTTATCATCAATGATTCCCTTAGCTCCTCTAATAGAATTTACAACTTCCTTTATCCTACCATAATATTGAACTATATTTTCTCCTTCTTGCATTTTAATTTCATCAAACTTACCTCTTAAACTTTCAGATTTGGCTCTCAACACATTTGTATCTCCTCCATAGATGGTTGCATGAGCATCCCACATCTTCTTTGCATTTGTACTATTCTTTATGTCTTCAAACTCATGATAGTTCAAAGATGATGCAATCTCCAACATTGCTTGATTGTGTCCCTACTTTTCTCTTAACTGTGTAGCTGTGGTAGGTGTAGTGGGTGCTACATAATCATGTTAAACATAGTGCTTAGAAGAATCACCAATAGCATCTAGATGCAATTTCATCAAACTCTGCCATGCAGGGAAATTATCTTTGATCAGCTTTGGTACCTCCTTTTTATACATCTTGATCTTTTGCTCCAAGTACCTTCAAATTATTTTCAAGAGACCAAAGCTCTGATACCAATTGTTAGAATGAAATTAGAATAACTGAGAGGGGGGTGAATTAGTTATCCTTAGGTCTAGATGTACCAAATTAAACTTTATACCACTTTGAACAACTCAGATCTTCTCGATAGCAATAGCATAAATCAACAACATACATATGCAGTTTTACTGTTCAAATGTAATCAGCTTGTACAAACTTAACAGTAAAACACAACATAAACATTCACACAAGTTGACACCAGTATTTAACGTGGAAACCCAATTTGGGAAAAACCACCAATAACATGCTATCAAGTTTTCACTCTTCTGAAGTGAGCTCTGTTAGGAACCAACCCTGTTAAAGGTTACAAAACACATTGCTAAATGTGACTTGGCTAAAGGATTTAATCACCCTGTCAGGAGTGGCCTTGTTAGGGGACTTAGAAAATTCCACCTGAATATCACTTTGCTCAAAGGATTTATACAATGACTGTTAGGTCAACCTGGTTAAAGGATTCTTTCTATTACAATGGTTAGAAAGTAATTAGCAGGTGTAATCTGATACATACAAAATTTGCAAATCTAGATCCAATTTAGCTCTAATGCTAATTCACTGAGTGGCCTCCATTCTCTTTTCAATCTTTAGATCTGCTTGGAAATATGTCAAGCAATCACTCTCATAGCTCTCTTCTTCTCTTCTCATCCTTCTCTACTATATTATTCCAATCAGTTAATTAACTATGCAATCCTCTTGCATACACATCATCCACCTTCCACACACCTAAATAACCCCTTGAGGTTATCTTATACCTCTTCATCTAGGTAAAATAAATCTTTGTCACTTAATCAAGATCGTAGATCTTAGGTTAGGTCAGATCCAACAGATCTTTCCATCTTTACATTTAATTTACTTCTCCAAAATAATCACTAATTAAATCTTTGATCCATGCATTAATTACAGTTACCCATGCATTTAAATAGTGTGGGCCAATTGTTCTTATCCTTAATTAACTTTACATATCCCAATAAAATCAACTATGTTGGCCAAAGATCTCAAATATCAATAATTACCAAAATACTGTTGCTCGGCCAACATTGGTTTCCTCGGCAATTTACTGGCGCTCGGTCATCACAAACTTTGCTCAGCATAAACTATTCTCAGTAAACGGTCATCAAAAGATAAACAACACATTACTTTACCAATGTGCCAACTGATCAAGTACCCTTATGATTTCCCATAACTCAACCATTTCACTTGGTCTTCTTGTTATCCTAGCCTTCATCAATCAATAGATATGGCACTCAAACAGATAGCAATAGTCTCATCAGTTAAGGTTTGACATCAATGACAAAACAACAATTATTTCCATTGAAGCTTTCCAACAACATTAGGGATTTGGATCCTCATGGACATAAACACTAAATAAATAGGAATTATGGGTTTGGCATCATTACCACATACTTGGCACCAAACATTATAAGTTTTTTCAAAAATAATCATGAACCCTTGAGTAGAAAATGATGCAGTTTCCAAAATGGGCATATGCCTATTATTTACCCCCTTCTCTCTAAAGTATGTCATTTCCATTAGGCCAAAAGAATTTACCAACCTCTAGTATCAACTGAATATTGATCTTTGTTAATATTTGTCAAAGCCTTCTTGTTCAAACCAAAATGCTCTACTATACATGACTTAGTAACGACCAAGATAGGGTTTCCATCAACCCCTCTCACTATTATGGTTTCCTTTGTATAATTTTATGTTAATATATCAATAAATTCAATTCCCACAAACACATTAGGAACTATGACTTTAGCTAAGTCCAAATTCCATGGGTTAATTTCCTTCAGAACATCCTTGTCTCTATTATTATAGAAATAACAGAACAAGCTCTAGCTTGGGAGTGGTATTTTTAGATCCCTACACTCTCCCCATAAGTTGTAAAATGACTTATTAGCACTGATATCCTTTGACCCTAATAATGCATTTAATAAATCTTTTTGCATCCAAACCTTGGTTTGTTCTTCTTTATTTTTACCATTATCCACAGTTTCTACGAATTCCTTATTTTTAGGCATTCCTAAATTGAAATAATTCAAGCTCAGAGAATTTAAAACTTATTGGTTAACTCCCACCTATGAAATTTATGAACTTTTACAACTGGTGTCCAATCTCATCCAAGTTTTCTGTACTTGTTCCGTTCCCATCTCAAAAATATTTAAAAATAAAAATAAAAAGGGCATTTGTGTACATTTAATTGATGGGATTAATGGGAAGTATGTACTAAGAGGGGAGGGGTGAATCAGTACCTCTAAAAAATTTGTATCCCTTTATCAATTAACCTTAGTAATCAATTGCATATCCATTCAATCTGATTTATAATATCTTGTTGTGAGTTATATCAATTCATAAATTTAACATACATGTGAACATTCATAGAAACATTCATGAAAGTAAATTGACACATAACAAAAGATATGATATCGTAGAAAACATCTATGAGGAAGTAAAAACTACGGTGGGGATGGCACCCACAAAATCTTCACTATCTGCAGATTGGAAGGGGTCGGTAAAGGCTTACAATTCAATCACTTATAATGATCTAACCTGTTAGGAGTATCGATGGAGACTTGTTAAAGTCTACTATGTTAAGATCTTTAGCAACACTGTTGAGTGTGCACTCGGTTAAGAGATTTGATGTTGGATGGTTGAATCCACCTTCCTTGAAAGGATTTTTACACTTTTCTCCACTTGTTAGAATGATAGCAAATTACAAATTGACCTGATAAATGCAATCTCCTATTGTTGATACAGATCCTATTTAGTTCACATTAAAATATTATCACCTTAATTGTTATTGAATAATACCTCTGATTCTCAATATGCTTTGTTCTTGGTTCTAACCAAATTCATCTTTTGTTGTCCCTTTCTTGAAACTCTCAATCTAAATCCATAGATGTGCTCATTGTGTTCTCCTCTCTCTTTACATAATCTATTCATCCATTATAATGAATGATTGCATCATCTATTTATAGATGGATTGACTTCATTGAGTTATGATAAAAACAATGTTAACTCTAAGATCAGGTTTACAAATTATACCTAGATCTCCTAGTCTATGTGTTTTAAATCAGTTAGACTGATTAAAGCACTTATATTCATGTATCTTGTCCCTAAAGAAATGGATTTAAAACAATTAAATATCCTATAAATAGAATACACATGCTTTATCTGACATGGAAGTCAGATCCACTTTTGTGGGCTACAATTGACTTTCAGTTCTGTCTGTCGGTCATTCTTGACTATCCTTCAGTTTTGGTCTGTCGGTTGCACTATATCGATCTTTTTGTTCTACACTGTAACTTGCATATCGGGTTCCTCTGTCGGGTTCCACTTTATCTTTCTGACTTTTCAATTTTGGTTTACACACTAACATGTGTCATCAGTTCTCTTTACACTTAGTCATCTTCGGTGATCTCTTAGTATTTGATCTTTGGTTTTCTCAATCCTATATTTTGGTGTATGCCTATCGAAAGTGAAGTTTCCATACTAATGGAAAATTAATGTCATCAATCTCCCCCTTTGACATTAGTATCAAAAAATAATATGTGTAAAATACTAACAAAGTGTTAAGTATATACAACATATATAATCCTTAGTCATTTAATGACTCCCCCTATGTATATGCCAGTATATCTTTACATATGATGTGTTTCCTTATACATATCATATACATATACATATTTTCCATTTTCCCATCTGAATGAATGAATGAATACCTGTCATTTGTTCTTTTTGTATTTTGTACTCATCATGTTCCCCCTTTTTTGATAGTAAGGGCAAAGGTCCTTTACCTTTAGAGCTTATCAAAAATATGGGAATGTGAAGAATTCATGTCCTCCATCATTTTCTCCCATTTCTCTTTGAGGTTCTCTAGATCCATGTGCTCGAGTGTGATCTTTGAATGCATATCATAGATGTTGTCTGCCATAGACATCTTTGGGGTTGCAATCAGTTGCCTTGCTGAACTGATATGATGTTGGAGCAGTGTAAGATTTGGCAGAAGTTGAGCTTGGAGCTCATTTACTTCTTCCCTGAATGTTTCTCTACCTCCCATAGCTCTTTCATTAACTATTTAATCTCTATTATCTTCTCATAATGTAGTTTGACTTCATTGTCTCCATCGGTCGTTAGGCTTTGTGTACTTGTTGTTAGATTGGTATCCATCTTTGTAATATTGTCACTATTCTCCTTAGTGAACTTTTATATTGTTCTCAATATTTGAATTAAGGCTATAGCTTTAGAGATGATTGGATCCAATTCAAATATGAATTCTAATAGCTTTACCTTGTTTACTTCCACTTCTTGGCTGATGTTCTCTATGAGCTTCTATCGGTACTTCATCTCCGCTCTCTCCTCTATTACCTTCTCAGCATCAATGTTTTGAGTTATGATTGCGTTGGGGAGGGTATCTAGTTGATCAAGTATAGGCTTTCTTTGATCAATATCAACATCGGGTACTATTTGATGTAGAATGTCACATGTTGTCTCCAGTACCATGGAGTCCCTGTGTTGTTTCTTCAACTTCTCTTGCAGTGCCTTCCTTTAGCATATCTCTCCATATTCCTGTAATGCTTCAAAGTTAAGTGTAGAGGGGTCACACTTCAGTATTTCAATGGTTTCATCTAATGTAACCTCTAACTTGTTCTTCTTTGTCTTCTTCTTTTGTGACTTAGTAGAATGTAACACCATTGCCAATTTCTCAGCCTTTTCTATTGTGCTCGATGAAGTGACTTGTTGTGCTTCTTTCTACTACTTGGAATTGGTTTTATCTTGTTGGGTGTCTACAGACATCTCC
Organism: Thuja plicata; assembly: GCA_018584345.1. Classification (NCBI taxonomy): domain Eukaryota; kingdom Viridiplantae; phylum Streptophyta; class Pinopsida; order Cupressales; family Cupressaceae; genus Thuja; species Thuja plicata. The sequence continues at coordinate 3,182,291 of MU226848.1, forward strand.
ACATTTTCCCTTGCATTGTTGATAGCACTCTTGTTAGTTTCCTCAGAAGTACCATCTTTTGGTTTGTCTCCTTTATTGGTGTTCTTTGCTTTATCAGTCTTGGTTTCTTCATTCTTGTCTTGAGTTTCTACATCCTTTTCCTTATCTCCTCTAGAAACCTTATTAGTGTTGGTTACACCTTGAGTATCTTTTATGTCTTGCTAACCATCGGTGTTATCCTTGTTTGCTTCTTCTCCTACATCCTTTGGAGTATCCTGCTCAGATGATTCATGGACTTTTCTTGATTCTTGTATGATATTGATAGCTTGTATCAATATAGGCATGTTGCCTAGAATATTCACCTATGCACTATCAACTGTTGTGTCTTTCTCATCAGTTTTGTCCTTTTCAGTAGTGACATCTTCATCTTTGTTTATTTCCTCTACTGGGTCATCAGTAATGTCAATTACATTTGTATCCACAATGTAGTCATTTGTAGTGTCTTCCCATGTTTCATCTACAACATCTGCAGTCTTGTTTCCTATATTGTCATCTTATTCTTTATCTAACTCAATGGATGTATCATCTTGAGTTTCCTTGTCAACATCTTGGTGTTGAAGGTCTTTGTTGGGGTTTTCCTCCTCAATAGGTATGTTCATGATCTCGCACCATTTCTTATGACTTTCTTTTTCAAGATTTATTAGTCTTCCTTTAATAAATTTATATGCCCTCAGCTTTGGAGAGAACTCCTTTGTGTATTTCTCCATCATCTCATCAATTTCAACCTTCTTTGATTCAGGTGGCATGAGAGAAACAAGTGTTCTCTCTCTCTGATCTCTTTCTCATTCTTTAATGCAAATGACTAGTGGGAGTATAATCTATCCAATAGTTCTCTTGGAACATATTTACCTTCAAATTGCATTGGTACATATTTTAAGTTGTAAATTTTAGCAATGATGGCGTCCTCAATCTTATTTTAATCTTCTTGATTTAGTTTCAGCCATTTTCTAATTTTTGGATCTGTAATAGATCTAGAATTTGCAATGTATACAAAAATGTCATCAATAAAGTCGGGTTCTTTTACCTTGAAACTTACTGCTTCAATAGCTTCATCCTACTCAGTGTCCTCTATATACTCTCAATTCCTAATGAATTTTATTCCTTTCTTGTTTTGACCTCTCTTTGGTGTGGGAGCTTTCCTTTTATAAGTCATGACCTTTCCTTTCTTTAGAGGTGAAGGAGTAGAGTCTTTTGATGTTTGGCTTCTAGTCATAGAAGAAGCTGTAGTCCTTGGACTTTTAGTTGGTGGAGGAGATGGTGAATCTGACTCTATTTCCTTAGAGTCATTCTTTTCTTCATCTTTATCGATAGATAACTATTCTTTAGTTTCTTCCTCCTGTCCAACTTCTTCATCTTGCTCAATGTCTTCCTCAGTAGTTGATAGAATCTTCTTGAGATTCTTTACCATCTTGTCCTTTTTCTTGACTATCTTCTTAACAACAAGGCCTGATTTAATTATTGTCTTGGCCTCTTCATATGTGCAAAACCTGGTTTGTTTCTTATCTAGTGGTTCATTAATTAAGGCATCAATTGCCTTAGTAGCAAGATAAATGTTGATCTCATACTCTAATGCTTCTAACCATATTGTCCTTGGTACAATAGGCTTAATATATGTATTTTCAATGTCAACCATGAAGCATATCTCATCTTTATATTGTTCAATGAGTTGCTCATGGATTCTTACCCTCTTTTGCATTCGGTCTTTGAATACATTGAAGTATTCATCTATGACTGTTTCAAAGTTATCACCTAGTGTAGCTATATGCTCACTGATTTGCATGGTGACCGGTTTGGTGTTGTCCCATTTAACATCTCCAACCGATGGGAATGTTTCTTGAAAATAAAAGAGGACACACATAATAAGTGATGCAGAGGGTTTGACAACTAGGTATCACTTCCTTTCAAGATGTTAGTTTTGTGCCTAACTCAACCATCCTATGGTTGTTCTTTTTGGATCTTCTTCCCAATAGGATCTCCAAGACCCCTTAGCCAACTTATCCTCTAAGGTATAGTTGGATTCAAGAAGACTCCAAAGTTACCAAGCTTAACTAGTCCAACTAGTTACCAAAAAACCTAGTTTCTTCTATCAATTTACCACCTAGTCTATCAAAGCTCTTCCTAGGATCTTTTCACACACTCACTGATACTCTCCATACACTTCTTGACCCTTTCTTGGTCATTCTACATCCTTCTTAACACTCCAAGATGCCTCATCCTTTCATTTGCTCTTTAATTCACTAGGAGGGCTAATTGATCGATTCCTTGTAGCCCTATTTTTACTTATTTTGGTCTATTTCTTCCAAAACCCCCCAAATGACCCTACAAACAAACTTGAAAATCTTTAAGATATCATTCTACCCTATCAGATTCCAAAGCCTTGACCTTTGATTGCACCCCAAACCCTATTTTCTTGTAGGCCCTAGTTTATAGCCTATTAATTAAGCCTCTAAACCAATCAGCATGAATAATTGCTAAACATGTCTCCAAAATTTGATTCACCTCTAACCACAATTTAATCCTTTTAGGATACCTTCTTGAGCATCCAAAAATTCTATCAAGTCTTTCCCAAAAGGTTGTGGGTGCATACACAAATTCAATCTCTTCCCTATCCTGGCTCACCTGGTTTCACCAGTTGGCCATAGGGCATCATCTTAGGCCTATGAAATCGATTGAGACCACAACCAAAAAGAACAAAAACAATAACTAATGACCCTAACCCTTCCTTACCCATGGTTTTAGACAAATCCACCAAAGGAAAATTAGGTTAGAGCCATTTCTATCTAGTGATCACAGTTTTGCCTCTTTCAGACCAGTGACCTTAAAAACCTTCTAAATTTAATCCTATTGCAATTCAAACCAAACTACTTAATGCATAAGAAAGAATAAAATTAACACTATACAATCATGGAGGCCGATCACCTATGTCAATCTATACAGGACCATATAGAAGCAAAGATACAGTTTAGATTAGGCAAATGAGGGTGCAGTCATCTGTACCAAGGTGTCAAAAGTGAAAGTCTCAATCCAAAATTTCATTAGCCTTGTCCAAACATTGATTCCAATCTCATATACTTATCTTGGGTGGCTACATTCAGTTCTAACCATATTTTTTCCAAATCTTGCAAAATTTCCTCGAGCAACTTTCAAAGTTGCTAGCAACTTTTTGCATTAGAAAGCATTTTGACTTCCTATGTCAACTCAATGGTTTTTTTTGACTCCTAAGACCCTAAATAGCATAATTAGGGTCCTAAAACATACATCCAACCTCTATTGTCCTAAAATGACAACTTTGCACATATTGAGGCCAAAATGACCTAATGAGCACTAAGGCTCTTACAATCATGAAGTTAGACTAACATGTTTCCAACCTTGTGGAACTTATTCTAACACACACACTCCACTCCTAAAACATCTTAAACACCATGAAAACAAGAAACGGGAAGGTTCCCTACAACATACTCCCCTAGAAAAAATAACTCAAGTCCCTTGAGTTAGGAGGTCTTCAATGGTGACCCCATGTTTCAGTATGTCCAGCTTTGTCATCCAAGTGGCCTCAAATTCAGGAAGTCCCTACCACTTGATGAGGTACTCCTTGTAGTTGCATTTCCTTTTCTTCTTGATTACTTTGGAATCCAATACCCTTTCCAATTGTAATGGCTTTGGGGTAGGCAAGTATTTCACCCACTCATTATCCTCTAGATCTGCAAGTGTTGACTGACTTGTATCTAAGGTTGATCCCCTATAGGGATATAAATCACAAACATTAAAGATGGGTGAGATCCCCAAATCAAGAGGTAACTCCACCTCATAGGCATTTTTCCATACTAGTGCAAAATCTTCAAAGGCCCTATCTTTTTCATTAGTATTTTAGTAGGTTGGCCTTTGGGTAGCCTCTCCTTCCTAAGGTAGGCAAGTACTAGATCCCCCACTCTGAATTGTAAATCCCTCCTGATCTTATCAGCTCTGATTTTGTACTTCTCCACTTGTTGTTGCAAGGTCTTATTGACTTGCTCATGCAACTCCTTCATTTGTTCTGCAAATGACTCCCCCTTGTGCACTCCTCTTGTCTTGCAAACTAAGATCTCTCAACTCCAAAATTACTCTAGGATTGACCCCATAAACTATCTCAAAGGGGCTCTTACCTATACTCCTATTCATGGAGTCATTGTATGCAAATTCTTCCTGCCCAATGATATGATCCCATGATTGTCGATGTTTCTTGGTGAAACATCTCAACAAATTTTCAAGTGACCAATTTACTACTTATGTTTGCCCATCTGATTGTGGATGGAAGGCTAAGGAGAAAGACAAATTAGTTCCAAGCATCTTCCAAAGAGTTCTCCAGAAGTGGCCCACAAACTTTGTATCCCTGTCACTGACAATATTCAAAGGCAAACCATGAATTCTAACAATATCCCTAAAGAAGAGTCCTACAATCTGAGAAGCATTATTAGTTTTATTGCATGGAATGAAGTATGCCATCTTGCTAAAATGTTCTACCACCACAAATACACTATCATGACCCCTAGTTGTTTTTGGTAACCCCAAAACAAAGTCCATACTAAGGCACTCCCGAGGCCTCTGGGGTATAGAGAGTGGTTGATATAACCCACTATTTCTGCTTTGTCCTTTTTCCCTCTAACAAATCTACCATTGTTCCACAAATCTCCTCACATTTGACTGCATTTTAGGCCAATAGTAATGCCTATGCACCTGCTCCAAAGTTTTATCCACTCCAAAGTGGCCTCCCAAGCTCCCTTGGTATTTCTCCTTCACAATTTTTTCCCTCATTGATCCTTGAGGTATACACATAAGGTGACCCTTAAACAATAGGCCTTCCTACAATACATACTCACTAAAATCTACCTTGAACCCCTGTTGAAACTTTACACAAGCTTCATAAGCTTCCTTGAATTCTTTGTCTTCCTTGTTGATATCCTTCAAATCATCCATTCCTACACTTTGTAGTTGTATCTCTTGTATTTTGAGTACTCTCCTACTAAGAGCATCTGCAACCTTATTTCTAACCCCATTCTTGTGCTTAATCACAAAGGTATAAGCTTGTAATGCCTCCACCCATTTCATGTGTCTTTGGTTCAAATTTTATTACCCATTTAAGAAACTCAAGGCACTAGGTAATAGGTAGTTCCTCCACTTCTTTAAGGCTTTTACCATGGCATATTGCTCCAAATCATAGGTGGAGTACTTTTCTTTTTCCTCATTCAACTTCTCAGAGAAGAATGCCACAGGGTGTCCCTCTTGGCTCAACACTGCTCCTATAGCCAACTTGCTAGCATCGCACTCTACCATAAAGAGTTGATTAAAATTGGGAAATCTAAGTGTAGGTGACTCTACAATCCTCTCTTTCAACATTTTAAACCCATGATCTACTGTTGATGTCCATTCAAATTTGCATTTGATTCCACCCTTTATGGTGTTCAGAATTGGGGCACATACATGACTGAAATTTCTTACAAATTTCCTATAGTAGGAGGCCAATCCATGGACACTCCTAACATCCCCTATAGACCTAGGAGTAGACCTTTCCAATATGGACTTAACTTTTTCAAGGTCCATTTTCATGAATCCATTAGCAACCACAAAACCAAGGTAAACAAGTTTAGTTTTCAGAAACTCACACTTTTCTTGATTGATCAGTAACTTTTCTTGATGTAGCCTCCTCAAGAACATATCCAAATTCTTCATTTTCTCCTCCTTGGACCTACTAAATATCAAAATAACATCAAGGTAAACTATTACAAACTTACCAATAAATTCTGCCAACACTTCATTCATGAGTCTCATGAATGTGCTAGGTGCATTACTTAGGCCAAAGGGCAGTACTAGCCACTCACATAGACCCTCATTGGTCTTAAATGTTGTATTCCACTCATCCCCTGGCCTCACCCTTATTTGATGGTACCCTGACTTAAAATCCACCTTGGAAAAGTAACAAGAACCTCCTAAATTTTCCATTAAGTCTTCAATCTGGGGCATTGGGAATCTATATCTGATGGTGATCTTGTTTATAGCCCTGGAATCTATACACATCCTCCATTTTCCATCCTTCTTAGATGAAAGTATTGTAGGTACAACACATGGGATCAAACTCTTTCTTATCAACCCCTTATCCAACAAATCTTGGATTTGCTTGGCTATCTCTTCATTTTGGCTTGGTGTCATCTTATATGCTGCTTTGTTTGGGAGATTTTCTCTTAGAATGAAGTCAATCTGATGACTCATATCCCTCATAGGTGGTAGGGAACTTGGAAAACCATTATCTGCAATCTCATGGTATTTCTCCAACAATGCTTGTACCTCTGGTGGCAGGTTGGGTTTCTCTTTAGTCTCCTCTTTGGGCTTCACTATTACTGCACAAAAAATACCTTTCTCCTTCTTCATGACTTTTAGAAACTCCTTCCCACTCAACAGCATCACACTAGTTCCCACATGCTTCTCTTCATTGGGTTCTTGCAATAGGTCCATTTGAAACTTCTTTCCAAGCTTGGTAATGACATAGTTGTTCTTTTCACCATCATGTATGGCTTTAACATCATACTACCATGGACATCCTAGGAGAAAATGACATGCATCCATAGGGAGTATGTCACATAGGACCTTGTCCTTGTAATCCCCAATCTCAAACTCTACCAAAGTTTGTTTGTCTACCACTATTTGTTGACCCTTGTTCAACCATGAAACCTTGTAAGGTGTGGTATGAGGTATCCTTCTCAACTTCAATTTCTCCATCATCTCAGTGGACACTCTTTTCTCAGTGGATCCAGAGTCCACTATAACCTTGAAAATCTTCCCATGAGACCTACAAGTTGTCTTGAATAATTTCTTTCTTTGTGGTGGCTCTATGGTGTTAGGTACTTTCAATAAGGTTCTCCTTAACATCAAGTTTTCTCCATCTAGTACTGGTCCTACCTTGGAAATGGGAGAAGTAACACTTTGAGTGTCATCTTCTTGAACTAACTAATTCCTCCTATCTCCCATTGAAGATGAAGAAGTCTTCTCTGGACACCTGCCCATTGTGTGACCCACTTGGTTATAATTATAGCACCTTCCAGTGAAAATTGAATTAGTTCTTCCTTGTGATTGGAACCTACCTCTTGGGGTTCCTCTACCTCTTTATCCTCCCCTTTGGAAAGATCCTTTGAACTGGCTTCCACCACTATTCTCCATGAATTGATTATCCTCTTGCCTATTAGGTTTATGTCCTCTACCATAGTTACCCATGCCTCTCTGAAAACCTCTATTGTTACTACCACCTCTTCCTCTTTGATGGAATTCATTCCTTCACCTTGCTTTATCCTCTGCTCTCAGGGCCAATTGAAAAAATTTATGCTTTCTTTCTGGGGCCATCATGCTTATTTCATCTTGTATTCCTTGCCTTAGTCCATTTAGATACCTTTCCACTTTATCCATCTCATCTTCTTTCCTCCTAGCCCTTAGGCTCAGTTTATGGAACTCCTCTGTATATGCACTCACTGAAATTTCTTTTTGTCTAAGATTCTGGAGTTTTTGGTACATTTGTATTTCATAATCAGTGGGAAAGAATTGTGCACTCAACCTGATTTTCATCCTTTCCCAAGAAACAATCTTCCTCTTCCCATTACTTACCCTTTCATCTTGCATCAAATTCCACCATACTAGTGCAGAACCTTTGAGTCTAGCCTTTTCATAGCTAACTCTCTTCTCCTCTGCTACCTCCTTGAAATCAAATTGGTTTTCTATGGCTTCTAGCCAATCCAACAACTCCTCTCCATTTAGGATACCACAATAAAATGGTATGTGTTCCATGTTGTCCTTATTTAAGGATTTGAATGCATCTAGAAACACCTTTTTCTCCTTGTCTATCTCAGGTTCTTTCCCCTTGTTGGATGACTCCTCAGTTTGATTATCATCATCCCCATCACTTTCATCACCCCATTTAGTGACCTTCTTTTTTCTTTTTATCTCGGTCACATGAGCCTTCTCCAAGAGACCAACTCCACTATGGAATCCCTACTCATTTCCTTAGGAGTCATACTATCAACATCTTGACTCTCTTGACTCTCCTCCCCTTCAGACATACACAACCTTCAAGTTATTCCCCCTCTGATACCACTCTGATGCAGAGGGTTTGACAACTAGGTATCACTTCCTTTCAAGATGTTAGTTTTGTGCCTAACTCAACCATCCTATGGTTGTTCTTGTTGGATCTTCTTCCCAATAGGATCTCCAAGACCCCTCAACCAACTTATCCTCCAAGGTATAGTTGGATTCAAGAAGACTCCAAAGTTACCAAGCTTAACTAGTCCAACTAGTTACCAAAAAGCCTAGTTTCTTCTATCAATTTACCACCTAGTTTATCAAATCTCTTCCTAGGCTCTTTTCACATGCTCATTGAGACTCTCCATACACTTCTTTACCCTTTCCTTGTCATTCTGCATCCTTCTTAACACTCCAAGATTCCCCATCCTTTCATTTGGCCTTTAATTCACTAGGAGGGCTAATTGATCAATTCCTTGTAGCCTTGTTTTTATTGATTTTGGTCTATTGCTTCCAAAACCCCCAAATGACCCTACAAAAAAACTTGAAAATATTCAAGATATCATTCTACCCTATCAGAGTCCAAATCCCTAACCTCTAATTGCACCCCAAACCCTATTTTCTTGTAGGCCCTAGTTTATAGCCTATTAATTAGGCCTCTGGACTAGTCAGCATGAATAATTGCTAAACATGTCTCCAAACTTTGATTCACCTCCAACCACCATTGAATCCTTTTAGGAGGCCTTCTTGAGCATCCAAAAAAGCTATCAAGTCTTTTAAAAAAGGTCATGGGTGCATAAACAAATTCAATCTCTTCCCTGTCCTTGATCACCTGGTTTCACTAGTTATCCATAGGGCATCATCTTAGGCCTGTTAAATCTATTGAGACCACAACCAAAATAACAAAAACACTAACTAATGACCCTAACCCTTCCTTAACGATGGTTTGAGACAAATCCACAAGAGGAAAATTAGGTTAGAGACATTTCTATCTAATGATCACTGTTTTGCCTTTGTCAGACCAGTGACCTTCAAAACCTTCTAAATTTAATCCTATTGCACTTCAAATAAAACTACTTAATGCATAAGAAAGAAGAAAATGAACACTATATAATCATGGAGGTCAATCACCTATGCCAATCTGAGGACCGTACAAAAGCAAAGATATAGTTCAGATTATGCAAATGAGGGTGCAGTCATCCATACCAAGGTGTCAGAAGTGAAAGTCTCAATCCAAAATTTCATTATCCTTGTCCAAACATCAATTCCAAGCTCATATACCAAGCTTGGGTGGTTACATTCAGTTCTAACCATATTTTTGCCAAATCTTGCAAAAGTTGCTCAAGCAACTTTCAAAGTTGCTAGCAACTTTTTGCATTAGAAAGCATTTTGACTTCCTATTTCAACTTAATGGTTTTTGTTGACTCCTAAGACCCTAAATAGCATAAGTAGGGTCCTAAAAAATACCTCCAACCCCTATTGTCCTAAAATGACAACTTTGCACATATTGAGGCCAAAATGACCTAATGAGCACTAAGGCTCTTACAATCATGAAGTTAGAGTAACATGTTTCTAACCTTTTGGAACTTATTCTAACACACACTCAACTCCTAAAACATCTTAAACACCATAAAAACAAGAAATAGGGAGTTTTCCTGCACCAATAAGTGAGCCAAACTTACAAGTGTTTGACTTTGTAGTCCTGGTTGTCTTTAGGTTGTCCTTCAACTGATTCAGGAGTAGTTCAGATAAGTCTAGTTGAGTACCCTTATTCACAATTTTAAATGTTGTGTCCACTACACCTGATGCTATGTTGTTTAATCTGCTTGCCTAGAAGAATTTATAGCTCAAAACACATGCACCGAACTTGATTTCATCATTGGTTATTGTTGTAACTTTCAATCCTCGGCCATCCCATTTGGCTCCTGTCATCTTTTCAGTCTCAGCCTTTGGTGGATTCTTGAGTGCCTTTACTTTATCAATTATGGAGTAACCGGTAACCACATGGATGACATCTAAGGTTATTTCCTTAGGTTCATCCAACCATAACTTGGTGTTATGCATTCCCCTCAGCACTAACTGAATCCATTCAGTTTTGAATACTTTTAGAAACAATAGGAAATCGGTGAGCCCTTTCACCGTAATGTGTTTGTTCTCTTCCTTAAGTGTTCCATCATCATTAAAAAGCTTCTTGTAAGCTTCTTCTATCTCTAATGTTCCAATCTCTACAATCTTGCAGTGTATGAATGATCAAACATCTTAGACTAGTACAACCCTAGCTGGAATGCGTGAAAATGCACCAGCGTTGTTGGGTTGTGAGGAAACCTTTGGATGGATCTTATAGTTGGGTTCCTCACATGTCATGTTCTTTATGAGTTTAAACTCATCTTTCTTCGCATTATTGGATTTCACTATTCATGAAGTCGATGCCATTTTTCATAATTTTAGGGCTTCTGTGTATTGTGTAAAAATAGAGTTGTCGGTTCTTCGGAACTTACTGTTTACTGCTTGCAAAGATTCTTGAATATCTTAGGAGTGTTTGTGTTGAGTCGTGATTTCTCTGTGATCCCTTCGCTCTGTGCTTGAAAATTGCCTTGGTCACTCTGCTCTAGGTCTCATGAACAAATGAATTGTTCTGATGCCCTATTTATAGTCATTGCCCTAAAAATGCATGCCATAAATGCTTACCAACTCCTCAGTGTATGAAGACTGAGTTCATTTGTGAAGACTTTACTTCCTTCAGTGATACTTAAAATGTTTCACAGCAGTCACTGTTCACTTTACTTTTACATATAGGTTTCGGTATCACTGACAACTTTTTCATTTGCTTGTTTACCGATGAGGCTCAGTTTATACTTAGCAACCTTTGCTTTTAAACTGACGCTTCTTGATAAATGTAGGCAGTCTTAGCTTTGAGTGTATACCGATGGATTTTGATATATATGCCCAAAAGCATAGTTATCACATATTTTAACAAGTAATACCATGATGCATCTTTCTTATGCTAATTTGGCATTATATCAACATACTATGGAACTGATGTAAAGTAATAGCTTGGGGTAATGCAGTTTTATACTTACTTGTTCTTCTTAGGTGGGGTTGGTGATGTCACTAGATCCATTAGATGGGGTGTCACCATTTGCATTTCTTGGTCTAGCTTCATCATTTCTTGAAGCTTTTCTCCACATATTATCTCTAGCTCTTTGGATGTCTTCAATGGTGTTTTTGTTTGGATATGTGCTTGTCTCTGTCATCCGGTCTCTGTAGTCTTTCTTGAGATGACCAGCTTTATGACAATGTAAGCATGCCATTCTAGGGTTAGTCCAGCCTCTAGAATTTCTAATCCACTATCTCATACAGTTTGCAGCAATGTGACCATATCTTCCACATGATGTACAACTTGTCCAATTATTGTAGTCCCATACTTACTAATTATCGACTCTCTTTAGTTGATAGGGAGTTTCTTGACCTTTAGGATTCCATTCCTGCCTTTCCTTTTTCCAGCATTCAAGAGTTGTGTGCCCATTCATTTTGCATGTAGGAAAGTATTTGTCCATGTAGGTTTCCTTTTTTGGTTGTTTATCTCAGACTTACATTCATATGCTTTATGTCCTTTCTTGTTACATTTACAATAGAATCCTATGAATGAAGATGTAGATTTAGGAATATCTTTCATTTTTCCTTTGCATTTATTTGATGTATGACCTTGCTCTCCATAGTGATTGCATGTAAGATTTCTAGGTCTTGGATTTTCATAGACATTCTTTGGATTAGATTAATTTGATTATTCTCCATTTTCAGTAAAGTCTAGACCGTTGTTTTTGTTGACTCTTCATTGCCCTTCAAGAAAATAATCCATTCTTTTATTGCTTTCTTCAGCCTTTTTGATAGTTTCATTATGCTATTGCTGAATTCTTATTTCATGTTTCAATTTGTCATTCTCATCCCTCAGTTCACCGATAGCTTCCATTCTTTCAATGAGTTAAACATTTAATCTATTTGCCTCTTGACTCATAAGAATAATTTGATTTGTAATCTCATGGTGATGCTCTGTAAGTCTTTGTATTTAAGACTCTTTTTCTTGTAGATTTTCAGTGATCTTTCTTCTATCATCAATAGCTAGTGTTATTTTTTGCTCAGCTTGTTGTTATCATTTTAGATGCACACTAAATTGATAAATTGGTTGTTATCTTACATTGGATTATGAATTTTATAGTTGCATAATTATTCAAATTTAGAAGATAAAAGTACACATGCAACATTCCAACTATAAACATCAGAAAGATTGCATTAAGGTACATTCATTCAACACTACTATTTAGATATTGAAGACAAAATACCTTATTATTGTATTCATATTAACACTGATGATTTTTCTCTAAGTATTGATCTAATTTAATTTTTCAAATTCATAAATTGATCATTACATTGAACATTCAAAGTAAATGTAATAAGCAAGTATTCCTTTATAGGTTACATATTTCAGTTGGAAACATTGAGAATATATACAATACTAAAAGTAAAAAGAAGGATAATATTAGTATGGAGTAGGGGTCCCATGCATTGCCTTATTGTATAAATGTTGATAGCTGGTCTTCTATATGTTGAGGTTGAGCGATTGTGTCATTTGGGTCCTCATGACTTCTACCTTGTCTCGTCCTAAGTCTTTTATATTTTTACCTGCATCATGAGAAAGAAAATGATGTTAGATCTAACTGGATCTAAGAAATGCGTGAAACACAAACATCATACTACTATTATCAACTCTTTTGGTATTGCATATCTATCTGGTAACATCAATACAATAACTAGGTATACATCTACATTAACTAAATAAAGTATCAAAGGGACATAATTTTATGAAACCTTTTACTGCATATAGTTGTTATCCTACATTAGGAAGGAATTTCTATTTAAGAAAGAAGAGCATCCACATGTTAACTCAGTAAATCCAACTAGCAAACCCACATTCATACATAAATGTCATCCCACATGACATTTACATACAAACATGGATTAGTTGATTGAATCCATTAACCTAACATGGTGACTTGATAGTGTGTGCAAGCGAGAGATGTTCGCAAATTCTAAAGCATGATATGTAGAAAGAAGAGAAATACAGTACACAAAAATTGTTACAAAGTGCATAAATATTGTTACAATTCAAGAATGTTGATGCAAATGTGGAGAGTTGACATATCATATGATGATGCTGAAAATCAAAAGATGGATGCTCCAAATTAAAATAGGATATAAATGTTGTTATAAAATATGCATATGAAGTGAAATGATGCAGAGTATTCCTAATTGAAAAATGTTACAACAAACAAGAAGCAAACTTGTAGATTAAAATAAGGTAACACTATACCTTATCATTTTACAAAGAAATCATAAGGTACCATATAATGTTGTTTTGAAACAATGCACTAAGATAATTCTGAAAAATAGAGAACCCTAATGCTATTACAGATTAGAGTGCATATGTAAAAGATCTAATTATATTTTTATCAGAAACAGAGATTGTATATACATGGTTGACATCACATAAGTACTTTATTTCAATACTGTTCTAAACATTATCATCTCTGAATAAAAGCTATGAGAAAAGAAAGCAGTGATATCCTTTTTGTAACAAGGCATATACAAAATGAAATACTAGTATTTATGTTATAAAGTGTATGTACAGAATAGGATGAGCATGTGGAAATGGTGGAGGAAAAAATGATATATTCAGCTCTAAATATGCATACCATAATGATCAATTAACATCATATGTTCAAATAAATGTTGTTATAAAAGATGTTGGGTCATAACAGCGGGCAGCTAAGTAATGTATGTATATAGCTATAAGTATATTCAACATAGAAAAGATGCATTATCTAAAGTATCAGGTTTTGTTCATAACAATATCCATGGATGTCACGAGCCCATGCTTGAACTTCATGCGGGAAAAGGACAACATATACTAAAATATATACAGACAACAAGTATTGTGCATTTAAGCATAGAAATATCTATGGGTGTCATGAGCCCGTGATCGAACCCCACTGGTATTGCAACTACAGAGGAATTAAAATATGTATATATTAATGCAAAGTGAGAATAATGTTTCTTACTGCAGACTGGAGTAATCGGTTTAAGACAATGGTGCATGCTCACATTGAACAGGAAGATCATACTTTATAAGTGTTTTGAAGCATGTTTTTTGATAAAAGCTAAGTCATAGTTCAAAATAGTGATTGAAGGAAATAACTGTATGTAAGGAGGAGATGCTTGTCCCTATTTTGCAAAGAGAGGTCACATAATGAAGAAACTTCAAAATCTATGTACAAATGTAATAACAGTTTGGGTTTTTTGCTCTCAGACAATGGTGACATTATGCATCAAGGACTAGCCCTATTCTAACTGAGAGTATCATGTTCTATCTTGGGAATGGAGTGACAAAATTTTAGCATACAGTGATGGCATTCTACATCTAAATGATAGCATGCATATGTTTATAATTAACATGCAGATTCTTCAAACATTTTCAAACCAAAAGCTGACAGCATGTGTAAAGGTGAAGTTCATTTCTCTGTCGATAGTGACAACGTGCTTATGTTTTGTGTTTCACTTCCATATGAACGGAAAAAGCCATGTGGTTACCTCATTTCGGACAATATTAGAGCTACAGAATAGAAGACAAAATAGAACTTGTTTTATTCTACGAAGAAAGAGTCAACAGAGCTTTAAGTGAAATACATTTATTTCAAACATATAGACATTTGAATAAAGCCCCAATTTATTGCTAAAAATATGTAAATCCTTATAACCTAGAGATGATGGAGTTATTGAAACCCGAGATCTTAATAATATGCAAAAAAAACTCAATTATTGATTATAAATAAATTCTTTTTTTTTTTAAAAACTACAGAAGGAGTAAAGATTACTTATCTGGGTGTTCAAAGTGTGAATAGAGGCCAATTTCTTTTATGCACCATGAGTTGGGGATATGTTTGAAGATGTGGCTGGAGGATTTCAAGCTTCAAGACCAAGTTAATAAAAGTCAAATCTACATCTTTCAACCACAACACAGAATGATTCCAAACTTACGGTGGTTAACTCAAGACTTCAAAATAGATGGAGCTCCAGTTTAGTGCAAACAATGGAGGACGAGTTCAAGATGCCAACTTGAAACTCTCAGTGGAGGCCAAGTTCAAACCAAGGAATAACATGCAGCGATAATTTTATGGCGTGTTCAAAAATCCCACATCAAAAACAATAGAAAGGTTGAGTTTCTAATTTATACCATTCAAAAACATCAGTAAAAACCACGGTAAAGAGGTAGAGTTCGAGTTGACTCTAGCAAGAAATGAGAAGCTGAGTTCATGCAAAGGGTTTGAGTCCAACTAAAAAAAGAACATGCAGAGAACAGTGCCATTCTTATGGCATAAAAACCCAAGGTAAAGAATAGGGGAGGTCAAGTTCTCTCCAAGAATAGAAGCCAAGTTCATGCAAACTTAAAGCTTCATGCTATTATGGCATGCATTTTTTACTCCAGTGCAAGTCAAAGTGCAGCTACGGTAGATAGAATAAAGAACTCTAGTTCAAGTAAAGGTCATGCGGTGGTGTGAAGATCTAGCTCACAGCCTAGCAAAAAATAGAGAGCTCGAGCTGAAAGATGCATATTGCTTACTTCTTAACCCGCAAATACCAAAGAGAAGTAAAGAAAACTACAGTATGCCATGAATGCCAATTTTCAAAATCACATGGTGAGCTCCAGATAAGCTTGAAAATTAAAGAGTAAACCATAGATATAGTATAGAAATCCTTAGCATGGTGGTACCAAATAGTAACAAGAAAACCCTAAAGACACAAAATGCAAAATGAGATTCAATACAATAATGCCTATGTCAAAATTGATAAAAATTTGGATTCCACAGTACAGAATGAGTTAAAGGTTCTGTCAACCTTAGTGCATGGCATCTCTTCATCAAGTGCCATGACAACTCCCCAAATCCCTATTCAGCTCGACCACCAATTGATATTTTGCATTTAACGTTGGTCATGTTGACCATAGTAAGGATAGGGTGGTTAATACTTGCTTAGGCCTTAAGCATAGTTAGGGTTTTATCATACAAGATGGCGGTTTGGGATTTTTAATATTATCTTTGTGTTTTAATATATATTTTGTTATATATTAAAGTATATTGTAATAGATTTAATTCTCCCAAGATATCAATGTTATATATTGATATAAAGATGTAAATCAAACATTAAGAGATATAAGTCTAGGACTGTATTTTAGGCATGGATTATGCCTTAAAATTAGGGATACCTTTTTGTTTAGAAGCACCTTTTGTGGGAGGATCTCATTTTCAAAATTAGCCTTGGAGGCTATATAACTAAAATTTCTATTCAATTGTAGGAGTTAAAAATTGGAGAGAGAAATTGTATAAGTGAACATATCATTCCTTTGCACTTTTTTTTTTGTATTTTCTAACCAATTTTGTAGATTCTAAAGATAATAAAGCTAGCCTTATTATTCACATATCTTTTCTGATTTTTGTCACTAATCCTTTCAAGTTTTTTTTGCATTTAAGTGTTTATCCCTTTCAAGCATAGATTAGTGAATTACTATAAATTCCTATTCTAAGTTTTAAAGATTTAACCTTTTGCAAAAATTACCTGTTCTCTTGTTGAATTCCTACCATTAGTGGCACCAAACCCTAATAGTAGCTTTTGAACCATCCTAGGTGTTGAGAAGGGAAAATCATTGCAGAATTCAGTAATGTGTGTCTTGTAGGTACAGTCTTCAATTCTGATAAATCTAAATCCATCTGGTGTATCACCTTTTTTAATTTGTATTCTTATCATAATTTCTCCTTCTCCCTTTTCCCAAAACCATAAAAAAATCAATATTTAGGTGATATCCCAAATCAAATAGGAAACGGCCTAGAATCTGGATGTTCATTCTCTCATCCACCTAGTAGAATGTTTCCATGTTTCAAAAGGATGGCTAGATTTTGCATCCATCTATTGGCGCAATCCTGATTGACAATAGTTTTTGGCATGCCTGGTGGGACCCAAACTACAACACAGTTCTTTCAAGTTATCATTTCTTATTGCTATTTTGGTGTGTACAATAGTATTTCTACCATTTTTTAAGGTATTTTACCAAACACCTGGTGACTCTATTTGAAGTTTTTTCTACAAATTCAATTGCAAACTTATTTTAATGAGAAGGACTCCTACAAGAGCCAATAGTGAAGGGTTCATTTATCATGAGTTACAAGCTAGAAGAAGAGGTGGTAGATCAGCAAGGAGAAACAGAGCATCTCAAACTGCAGGAGAATCATCCTCTTTTCTCAGGGGATCTAATTTTACATTATTTGAAAATCCTATCTTTGAGGATCAAGCTCCCATTTCTGAAATCCATGAGGTAATTATTGAAGATTTTGGTTTTCCTGAAGATTTAAGTGTTATTGATAATTCTGGATTAGAATTACCCATTTTTGAAGAATCGACAAAAGATCATCTCGATGCTGTAGCATCCACAAGTGGTACTGCTACCCAAGGATTGAAAACATATCAAAGGAAGGTAACGCAAGTTAACAAATCTGTTTTTCAATCTGTAATCTAGCAACAAGTGCAGACTATAGTTCAGCAACAAGTACCACCAATACAAATGGCTTGAAATTTGCCATTTGTGGCCTTTGATGCTAGCATCCCATTACAAATTTTTGTTCATCATGACATTCCACCAACAGCACTGAAAGGTTTGACTTACTTCAATGGTGAGAATCATATTTCAGCAATTGAGCACATTAAAGATATTGCTACCTTATGTGGATTACATCAAGTTTATCATGATGATGTAGCATTAAAACTATTAGCTTCATCACTTAAAGGTAAAGCATTAGTCTGGTTTAGAATTTTTCTAGTTAACTCTATTAGTACATGGGATGAGTTAGGTACTATTTTGATCAGTAAGTTTGAAGATAGATCAGATAATTTGTCTTTGGTTGAGCAGTAAATTTCTATTAAGAGAAATATCAATGAACATATTTATGATTTCAACTTTCATTTTCAACGAACGTGGGATAGAATTTCAAGATCTATCAAACCATCTAATGACTATGCATTTATTTTCTATTTGAAAGCATTAAACGGTGATATTGCACTTATGATATAGTCTATGGGATGTAACACTTTACATGTTGCTTATGATATCAATGTTAGAGAAGAGAATAACTTGATACAAGCTAGAAAGTTGCATCCAAGGCCACCAATGCCTTATTCTGCAGAGATACAACCAATTGTACTAGTTTTCATCCCACCTATTGTTGTTTTTCCTCCATTGCCAACACTTAATATGCAGGTTGTAGTAGAGGAACATGTTGCTTTGGCCCCTATAAGGTGTAAGTAAGAACTGAGAGGGGGTTGAATCAGTGGCCTCAAAAATTAATCCTTAAATCAACCCTTAAAACTTATAACCACTTATTATTTCTCAATTTATCTTCTGTCCTACAAGATGTATGCCTTGAAATACTTTAATCAATTTTATACTTGTCAGATAGCTTTGTTAATGTCTCTTTTGTATGATTACTGATAAGCAGTTAAATATTTACCGAAACATAGTAAATATGCAGAGTATACCAATCAATTCAGAAATGCATATGTGAAATGTAAAATAGTAAAGTAATAAACCATAAACACATAACACAAGGATTTTAACATGGAAACCCTATTAAGGGAAAAACAACTGGGACTGGTACCCCAAATTTTTACTCTTCTGAAGTGAGCTCTGTTAGGAGCCAACCCTGTTAAAGGTTACAAACACACTATAAAGTGTGACCTTGTTACAAGATTTAGAAATAGTTTGTCAACTAGTATCTGACATCTAATGCTACCATCCTTGATCAAAATCTCTTGGTCTATCAGTAGGTATCAGGCATATCCAATGCTACTTCTGTGATCAAACTTTTTGATACTCCTTGGGATGTATCTCAATTGTAAAAGACTTTTAAGTCCTACTTGGTTAAGAGGCTTTATGCTTCAATGGTTAAACTGAAACACTAATGATCTATTCATACATACAACTTAATTGCATATTTTTTAGATCTATTTTAAGTCCATTACCTCTGTGATCAATATAATTATTTATATCTTTTCTCCACAATGTTCTTCTTTGTGATTCTTGTCTCACTATTTTTTGGTGTCTACAGAATCTAGCTCTTTCCTCAGCTTGTTGATCAGAACTGAATGAAGACTTTCTTCTACTTTAGATTTTTTTTAGCATATTTCCTCTATTCTCTTGTTCACCCCACAATTCATAATGAATTGAGTTTGTCTCTATATAGACATGATTTCCCCTTTTCTTGGCTTTCTTGATTCTTGGTGTGTTCCACAATTCTTGCCAATAGATTTAAAGAAAACTCCTAATTTATCTCAAAGAGATCTTCTTGCCAACTGGACAAATTAGCTTTAAATCACTTACTTATCTCTGGATTTATCTGGATGATTAAAACAATGATAAGTATCCATTAATTCTATCTTTAGCTTCTTGACAGCTAAGCATTTTGTCATTTTCTGAATTCTCTATTCTGTCGATCAACACTTCAGTTAGTCATTGGTGATAAATGATTATTTTGTCGGTATGACTTCAGTTGTCATCGGCATCTCCATCCTTGTCTTTTTTATTGGGCAACACTGAAATTCTTTCCATCGGGTTAATTTTTATTTTTCTCATCCGGTCACACTATAACTCTGCTCATCAGTAATGCTATGCATTAGCTCCTCGAGTAACACTATGACTCTACTCTTTTATTCTGATTGTTAGTGTGCACTCCATCGATTTATGTAGTCACTTAGTGAATACTTGATTTGTATGCATTACTAATAGCATAGTCTTGATTCATTGGTTCTTTGAAGTCTTTGGTAGTATTTCCATGACCATACAAATTAGATCAAGTTGACATCAATGACAATATAATACATTATCTGATTTAATGTCTTTCATGATCATCAACTTAATATCTTCAAACATTCAATCAGTTACATGTCATCAATCTCTCCCTTTGGCATTGATGGAAACATACTACATTATCATACTATACTATTATTAATACAATATGAAATATACAGTTTCATCAAGCTTTCCTAATGTAACTAATATAAATGTCTGGCTATCGGTAAGCTCAAATAGCTTTGATTTGATTCTTGCATCTTTCTTTCTGTCTTCAATCCCTTTACTGGATAGTTGTAGAAGATTTCTTTCTCTGATATGATGTGTTCTCCTTCTATTTCAAACTCTCTCCCTTTGACTGTTCTCCTTTCTTGTGATGTATTTTTTCAGTAATTCTCTTCCTTTGTGTGTACTCTCCCTTTGGATGCTTCGATGGATATGATAGCTTCCTAAGATGATAATGGATAAACTCTCTCCCTTTGATAGCAATGCCAAACAAACATCTTTGCAAACACATATTTTGCAAAACAAGTATTTTGACAGCAATTTCAAATGGATCCTTTCTATCCATAATATATTTCTTGAATTTCCCAATCCATCAGTAATAACTCTAGTGCTTGGAGTAGATAAATACCTTGTTGTGTATAGGTGTATCTTTGTAGTCCATCTTCTTGCTTGCATCAACATGAATGATATTTTGATAATATACAGGCGGATGTAGCCTTCTAGTCAGCTTACTCACCAGTAGACAAGGGTCTGACCCCTAGTCTCTTTCTCAAGTATTCAAATGCATTGTTGGGCAGTGTCTTGGTGAAGATATCGGCCAATTATTCCTTTGATTGCACATACTCAAGTATCACTTCCTTTGCCTAAACTTGTTCTCTCAAATAATGATACTTGATGGCAATATGCTTTGTTTTAGCATGCACGACTGGATTCTTGGAAATTTTTATTGCACTTGTATTATCACAATAGATATAATTACTAGTTCTAAAATTTTCATATGCATTCCTTCTAGTAACTGTTTGATCCATGCAATATTTGAGCAATTTGCAGCAGCAACAACATAATTTGCCTCTATAGTAGATTGAGAGATGCATCCTTGCTTCTTGCTAATCCATGTGACAAGTCTATCACCCATAAAGAATGCTCCTCCAGTTGTTCTCTTTCGGTCATCAATATTTCCAACCCAATCAGCATCGGTAAAAACATGAATTTCAAATTTGCCTTCTCTTTTGTACCATAAGCCATATTCCTCGGTATTCATCAGATATCTTAGGATACATTTCATAGAAGTCATATGTGATTCCTTGAGATTAGCAGAAAATCTAGCAACTATTCCTACTGCATGTGTAATATCTGGTCTGGTATGTAAAACATACATGAGTTTTCCAATTATTGATCTGTACAAAGTCTGATTTACCTCTGATGACATGTCTTCCTTTGTCAATTTGCATCTAGTTTCCATCGGTGTTCCAACTGGTTTGGACTCTTCCATCTTGAATATTTTCAGTACTTCTTTGATGTACTTGGATTGTGTAATGAAAATACCTTCATCTTGTTGCATGATCTACAGACCAAGAAAGAACTTGATCTCTCCAAACATAGACATCTCAAACTCTTTGCTCATCTTATTTGAAAATATTTTCATAGCATATTATTGTCTCCAAATATGATGTCATCAACAAATATCTCAACAATCAAAATGTTAGCATCAGTATCTTCCTTCAAATAAAGATTACTGTTTTCACTAGTCCTTACCAATCCAATACTTATAAGATAGGAATGAAGTCTTTCATACCAGGCTCTGGGTGCTTGTTTCAATCCATACATGGCTTTTTGAAGTCTACATACCATGTCCCTCTTGTCTAGATCAACAAGCCCTTCTAGTTGTTCAATGTATACCTCTTCTTTAAGTATTCCATTTAGGAATGTAGACTTGACATCCATTTGATATACCTTAAATCCTTTATATGCAGCATAAGAAAGTAATATTCTTACTCCTTCTATCCTAGCAATGGGTGCAAAGGTCTCTCCATAGTCAATTCCTTCTTGTGCATACCCCTTGCATACTAGTCTTGCTTTATTTCTTGTGACTTCTCCATTCTCATTCAGCTTATTCCTAAATATCCATTTTGTACTGATGAAATTCTTTTCATCTAGCCTTGGTACAAGTGTCCATGTCTTTTTTTTCTCTATATTCTCAATCTCTTCATTCATTCATCAGTATCTAGTGCAGCATTGACAGACTTGGGCTCATAATCACAAATAAGATATCTTGTATTTAGAGACTTACTTTTGGTTCTCATACCAGCCTTCTTGTCTCCTATGATCTTGTTCTATGGATGGTTCCTTCTGATATATCTTGCAATTATAGGTTCAGTTCTTTGTCTATCATCTTGATCATCATTTTGTTCTTCATTATGTTCTCCATCACTTTGTGCATCATTTTGAGCAATATTCTGATCATCAGTATTTGCAGCCTAATGCTTAGGTGCAATGATCTATTGCTTGGGAGCTCTACATTGTTGTTTGGGTAGAGTGTCAGGTTCCTCATTGTAAGTGAACCTATTTTAGTCCTCTGGTTCTTTAGTGCTTTCCTTTTCATTATTCTCTGCAAATTCATCTATCTTTACATTTGCACTTTCAACAATTTTGTTAGAGGCTTTGTTTAGACATTTATAAGCCTTTCTCTTGGTAGAATACCCTAGAAATATTCCTTCATCACTCTTGGAGTCAAGTTTTCCATTTCTATCATCTTTTAAGATATAAGATTGAATTCCAAAAATTTTGAAATAACTTACATTTGGTGTGTATCCATACTATAAATTGTAAGGTGTCTTCTTGGTGTCTTTCTTCAATTGTACTTTGTTCAATGTATAAACAGCAGTACTGATAGCTTCCCTCCAAAATATTTGGGTGAACCCTTTCTCTATCATTAGTGTCCTTGCACATTCAACTATAGATTTGTTCCTTCTTTCAGCTATTTCATTCTATTGTGATGTTCTTGGTGTAGAGACCTATCTTTTGATTCCATGCTCATTACAAAAGTTACTGAATTCATCTGAAATAAATTCCCCTCCTCTATCTAACCTTACAAATTTTAAATCCTTACCACTTTTCTTCTCAACCATTTCCTTATACCATTTAAACATCTTATATGCTTCTGATTTATCTTTTAGAAACATGACTGTCATCATTCTAGAGTAATCATCAACAAAGAGAATAAAATATCTATCTTCATAATAACTCTTTGTCCTCATAGGTCCACATAAATCAGTATAGACTAATTCTAGAATTTCATCAGATTTATGGGTCTTGCTTTTGAAACTAGACTTTGTCATCTTACCTTTTTGATAATTTTTACACATGATGTTGTTGGGCTTGGTCATCGTGGGTAAGCCTCTGACATTTCTCTTTTTTCTTATCTTTATCATGTTGTCAAAGTTTAGATGACACAATATTTTGTGCCACAACCATATGTCTTCATTTGTAGCAATCAAACAAGTGGTGTCAGTATCATTTAGATAGAATAAGTTACCTTTTTTCTGCTCACCA
This sequence comes from Thuja plicata, assembly GCA_018584345.1. Lineage (NCBI taxonomy): Eukaryota > Viridiplantae > Streptophyta > Pinopsida > Cupressales > Cupressaceae > Thuja > Thuja plicata. The sequence goes on from MU226848.1 coordinate 3,205,872, forward strand.
GTACCAATTAGATTTCCTGATTTATTGAAGATCTTTGCCTTCTTATTTTCAAATGCTACTCTGTGACCTAAATTATTCAACTGAGAAACACTCAATAGATTATAATTCAATCCATTTACCCAATAAGAATTTTCACATTTTATCTAGTTATTCAACATTATAGTTCCTCTACCTTCAACTGGACAAGGTGTGTTATTACCCATTCTTACTGAACCACCTTTATAGTACTCAAAAGTCTCAAAATTTTGCTTATTACCGGTCATATTATGAGTGAAGCCACTATCTATGATCCAAACATAATTTTTACTAACTTTAGATATGAGAGTTTTTTCTACATACCTTTCTTCATCATCATCTGAATCATCTTTTATTGCCACAAACACCATCTCGATGTCTTCATCAGATTCGGTGTCAGTATCATCATCTTTGCATTTTTCTAGGTAACTGGCCTTCTTTTCTTTGTCCTTGATGCAGTGCAAGGCAGGACAATCCCCAATGGAGATGTCCTAGCCCCCAGCAAATATCCACACAATAGAAGATAATAACAACATAGAGATTTATACCCACACAATGCAAATACTCATAATAGAATCATCATATTTTCATCCAACATGCCCAGATGTAAGGCCTTCCGGGTTACGGCCAAATACAATGCAATTACAATAGAAACTCCACAAGATCTCGCAAGATCCAAACCAAACCCTAGCTATCCCAGATCCACACACTGGTAGGAACACCCAAGGAAGATCTAAACTTGTGCTCGCAAGCCCACCAAGCAATCTCCTTGTTTCCCAAGCCGCAGCCACTAGCTCCTCTTACAACTCACTCCTCTACTTC
>MU226848.1:3209842-3233220 GCA_018584345.1 Thuja plicata
TTTACCTTTGCCTCTCTGCATTCTTCTAGTCATAAGTGCTTCAATTTCATCAAGATCATCTTCTTCACTTTCACTATCACTATCTTTTCTCATAGTGTTTTTATGACTTGATTTACTTATTCTCATAAATATTTTGAATGCAGACTCTATATTTCGTAAGACACTATTATCAAAATTGTTCATCTCAAATGAAATCATTCTTCCAATCAAACTTTCAAGTGTAACATTTCTATTTTCTACTACTCTCATTTCTTGAATGGAAGATACTCTAATAGCATGAGTAGGGAGTAAGGTTCTTAGAATTTTACTTACCACGGTATCTTCTTCTAGTACACCTCCAACTCCTCAGATAGAATTGACTACCTCTTTGATTCTTATGTTGTACTGAGTGATGTTTTCACCTTCTTTCATTTTGAGATCATCAAACTTTCCTCTAAGTATTTCTTCCTTGGCTCTCAAAACGTTCTTGTAATGACCATGTACAAGCATCAATTTGTCCCACATCTGCTTTGCAGTCTTGCAGGTTTTGACATCTTCAAATTTAGCATCAGAGAGTGAGGAAGAAAACTCTATCATCATGCAATTGTGCTCATGCTTCTCTCTTGATTATTCAACTATTGGTGCTCCTGTGGCAAACACATATTCAATATCTAAGTATTGAGTAACATCATTACCAATACCTGATAGGTGGAGTCTTATTCTTCTATGCCCTGAAAAAAAATTATCTTTGTTCAACTTGGGCACATCTCGTCTGTTCATCTTGTGATCTTTAGCTTAGGTTTTGAAACCTTCCTTCTAATCACACAAGCTCTGATAACAATTGTTAGTAATAACTGAGAGGGAGGGGGTGAATCAGTGGCCTCAAAAATTAATCCTTAAATCAACCCTTAAAACTTATAACAACTAATTATGTCTCAAGTTATCTTATGTCCTACAAGATGTATGCCATGAAATACTTTAATCAATTTTCTACATGTCGGATAGCTTTGTTAATCTCTCTTCTGTATGATTACCGATAAGCAGTTAACTATTTACCGAAATACAGTAAATATGTAGAGTATACCGATCAATCTAGAAATGAATATGTGAAATGTAAAATAGTAAAGTAATAAACCATAAACACATAACACAAGGATTTTAATGTGGAAACCCTGTTAAGGGAAAAACCACTGGGACCGGTACCCCAAATTTTCACTCTTCTGAAGTGAGCTTTGTTAGGAGCCAACCCTATTAAAGGTTACAAACACACTATTGGGTGTGATCTTGTTAGAGGATTTAGAAATAGTTTGTCAACTAGTATCTGGCATCTAATGCTACCATCCTTGATCAAACTCGCTTGGTCTATCAATAGGTATCGGGCATATCCAATGCTACTTTTGTGATCAGACTTTTTGATACTCCTTGGGATGTATCTCAATTGTAAAATACTTTTAAGTCCTGCTTGGTTAAAAGGCTTTATGCTTCAATGGTTAAAATAAAACACTAATGATTTGTTCATACATACAACTTAATTGCATATTTTCATATCTATTGTAAGTCCATTACCTCTCTAATAAATATAATCATTTATACATTTTTTCCACAAAGTTTCTCTTTGTGATGCTTGTCTCACTGTTCATCAATGTCTACAGAATCCAACTCTTTTCTCAACTTGTTGATTAGGACTGAATGAAGACTTTCTTCTCCTTAAGATTTTCTTTAGCATCTTTCCTCTATTCTCTTGTTCACCCCACAATTCGTAATGAATTGAGTTTGTCTCTATATAGACATGATTTCCCCTTTTCTTGACTTTCTTGATTCTTGGCGTATTCTACAATTCTTGCCAATAGATTTTAAGAAAACTCCTGATTTATCTCAAAGAGATGTTCTTTCCAACTGTACAAATCAGCTTTAAATCACTTTCTTATCTCCGACTTTATCTGGATGATTAAAACAATGATAAGTATCTATTAATTCTATCTTTAGCTTCTTGACAACTAAGCATTTTGTCTTTTTCTGAACTCTTTGTTCTATCGGTCAACACTTTAGTTAGTCATCAGTGATAACTGATAGTTCCGGCAGTGTGACTTCAGTTGTCATCAGGATCTCCGTCCTTGTCTTTGCTGTCGGGAAACACTGAAATTCTTTCCGCCGGGTTACTTTGTGTTTTTCTCATCGGGTAACACTATAAATCTGCTCATTGGTAATTTTGTGCATTATCTCCTTGAGTAACACTGTGACTCTTCTCTTTTATTCTGACCATCGGTGTGCACTCCATCGGTGTATGTAGTCACTTAGTGAATACTTGACTTGTATGCATTACTGATAGCATAGTCTTGATTCATTAGTTCTTTGAAGTCTTTGGTAGTATTTCCATGACAATACAAATTAGATCAAGTTGACATCAATGACAATAAAATACATTAACTTATTTAATGCCTTGCATGATCATCAACTTAATATCTTCAAACATTCAACTAGTTACATGTCATCATTAGGGAGATAAAAGAGCGAACTATAGAGCTAAAAGACACAAATGAAAACATTCTAAGGACTTTTTAGAATTATGGCAATGAGATAACGAACCTGAAGAGGCAGAAAGGGAAATACAATAGGCCTCCACAAGCTTCTTACCAGTAGAATAGGTCATTGAATCAAGCTTCCAGTTCAAATCAGCCCAGACAAGCCCAAGGGTAACAAAGAAGTTACAATCAAAGAGCTGGCCAAGCATATAATTATGCAACTCCAAGTACTTCCAAGGAGTTAACAGTAATTCCTCAAGTTAATTATTTGCAAGAAGTAGAATGGTGCAACACATGAAATGATGGGCACTATTGGCTGTATTGCTCTCATGCACTCAAATCTAAAAGACATGATGTTCTAAAAGGATAGCCGGTTAATAGTCATTCTGAGGTACAGTATGATCAATAAAAAACACAAGGTAATCCTGATGTGTCTTTAGTGAATTTCAATAATGATGAAATTGCTTTAGCAGCAAATTTTGACCCCAATCAAGTGTGGAGACCAATAGCAGCAAGAATATGGTCAAAGGTAAAGGCTGGATATGATCAACAACCAAATGATAAAAGGTACAACAACCTACTTCTATAGTACAATAGCAGTCAAAGCATCATTTACAAGCTCAAAAAGGAGTAGAACAGTCAATTCAGATAGCAAGTGAGCTTGTTGTTTTAAAACAACACCAAAAGGTTAGTATCCAAAGTTTCAATATAGTTGATCATTTGAAGAAGACAAATGTTCCCTTGTCCATGTAGGATGATTTGGCTCTTCTAAGCCAAAAGGACATGTTACAAGAGGCATTACAATCACTCACACTATCTGATGAAGCTTTTTCTCAATAGAATCCTATGGTTTTAGTTGCTGCAAGTACAAGCACGTCCCAGCAATTAGCTAAGTTAATTAAACCTCCTCCATTTTATGTCACTATCATTATAGGTCAGCACATAGTCCACAATTGCATGATTGATTATGGCACTACTAGCTTGGTTATTCCAAATAAAATTGTAGACTAGCTAGGCCTCAAGTATGAGGCACTTGAAAGAGGAGTAGTTCAATTAGATGTGATAGCAGTGGCAATTGTAGGAGTGATAAGGAATCTTGATTTAATGTTGCATGCTTGTCCTAGTTTTTCAGTTCCTATGGATGTGTACATTATAGATTTGTCTCCTAACTTCTCTATATGCTTGTCAAGAGAATTTACTGCCGAGATAGGAGGTTATTTATCAGTAGATTGGACTCACATGATTTTCTGCACAAGGTATGGTACTAAGGTTACTATACCCTCATAACCAATTGAAAATTTATGTGTTGAATAGTATGTTGCTAGTGTTGGGAATGAATCAACAATTATATCATTTGATCAAGAGGAAATATCTGATGTTTTTGAAGCTCAAACACAAACAAGTAAGTTTCCTGATATGTTGTTAAATGATTGGGCAACTGACAATGTAAGAATTTTAGATGAACAGATTGAAGAGCCAAGTTTGGGTAACTATGTTATCCATGAAGTTTCTGATTTTCTTCCATCTTTGATAAAAGGTGCAGATTAGATCCAAAACAACAATCTAATATTGTTTGGAGGCTATTTTTTTATGGCTCCCACAGAAAATTAGGTGCATGAGGGGGTTGTATATTGGTTTCACCAGCAAATGAAAGGTATTATGCTTCTTTTAGATTCTTTTTTAGTTGTACAAACAATGTTGCTGAATACGAAGCCCTCATAAATGGATTAAAATGGGTCATTAAATGAGGTGTTAGTTGTTTGCAAGTTTATGGTGATTCATAATTGATTGTGAATCAAGTTAGGAATGTACATGCAACCAAAAATGATTTATTAAAAAATTACAAGCATTTTTTATGGGATTTGATTGAAGGTTTTGAAGCTTTTAATCTCTAATCCATTCCTAGAAATTAGAACAAACATGTTGATAGGCTTGCTACTGTGGGATCCCAATATGATATTCCAACAGAAATCAACAATAATAAAGGGCTAAATTATGTTAAATTAATTCTTAGACCTGTTGTTCCTAACAATGCTGATTGTTGGCAAGTTTTTGAATCTGACCAAGATATTGTTAACTTTTTGAGAGAAGAGGTCAAGTTTGAACAACCAAACCAGCAAAGGTTGCAGGAGCAATATGAGGACCAGATCATTCAATTGAGGACAAATAAGATGCCCAAAGGTCTTGTGACCTTATAATCTATGTTTAGTACTAATGATCAATTCAAAAAGGATAAGTCCAGCTTGTAGATAAAAGAGGAACATTATGAGGAAATTGTTGTTGCAAAGGATAAAGTACTAAATATTGGAAAGGTATGTACACCTGAAGAGCATCAAACATTTGTTAACTTATGCAATGAATTTCATGATATTATTTCCTGGAGTTATTTAGATTTGAAAGGATTTGATCCTAGTATTTCTCAGGACACAATTGAATTAGAACTAGGAGCTAAGCTAGTTAGGCAAAAATAGAGGCCAATAAATCCAAAACTAGAGCCTCTCACGATTAAAGAATTAAATAAGTTGATTGAGAGAAATATCATTTTTTCTAATAAAGCATACTTCATGGGTATCCAATCTAGTTCCTGTTAGGAAAAAGAATGGAGAAATCAGATTATGTGTTGATTTCTATGACTTGAACAAAGCTTCATTAAAGGATAGACATCCTTTACCTTCCATGGAACAGATCTTACAAGTTATTTCAGGTTTAGAGTGGTTCTCATTGCTGGATGGTTTCTCTGGTTACAACCATATTTTGGTGAAGGAAGAGGATAGGTTCAAGACAACATTTACAACCAAATTGGGAACTATGGCTTATCAAAAGATGTCATTTGTTTTATCTAATGCAGGTGAAACCTTTCAGAAGGCTATGGACAAGGCCTTCATAAACTTAATGTATAGGTTTATACTTGTTTATTTAGATGATATAACTATTTTCTCAAAGAATGCATCTGAACACTTTCAGCATTTGAGAATTATCTTTGAGAGATGCAAGGAATATGAATATGATATCTCTTTGAATCCCAAGAAAATCATATTTGCTATCCATGAAGGAAAATTGTTGGGATTTATTGTTTCAAAAGAGGTTATCACTATTGAACCCAGAAGAGTAAGTGTTATCATTGCTTTACTAATTCCTCTTCATAAAAAGGGCCTTCAAAGTTTATTTCTTAGGAAGAATCAACTTTGTTAGAAGATTTATTCCAGATATTGTTGGATTACTAATGCCATTAACAACCATGCTCAAGAAAAAAATTGCTTTCAAATGGACCAAAGAAGGCAAACTCAGTTTTGAATTGATTAAGGAAGCATTAGCTACTGCCCCTACCTTGTTAAATCCTAACTTTTCAAAGGATTTCATTTTGTATGCATATGGGAATGTTGATAGTATTACTTTCATGTTAGTTCAAAAAAATGACATAGGTTGTGAGCAGCCAATAGCTTTTTTAGTCAAGGACTTAAAGACTATGAGATGCATTATTCTTTTATTGAGAAGCATGTACTTTCTATAATTAGAAGTCTGAAGAAATTCATACATGGTTTCTAAAAATAAGATAAATTTGATGGTCGCACATCCTTCTGTCAAGGAGTTTTTGCTGAATAAGGATTTCAACACGAAAAGAGTTGGCTGGATCACAAAGGCAATGGAATATGAGATGGAAATTAAGGTTACCAAGCTGGTAAGAGGTAAGGGTTTATGTGAACAGTTTGTTGGAAATTGAGATAACACCCCAAAAGATGATTCTAAAGTTATCTTTGCTTTAGAAGATAATGAACAAGTTGTTGTCCCAGATTTGCAAAATGATTGGGTGAAAGAAATGGTTGATTTCTTGCAAATCGGATGTTGTCCTCAAGGTTTGGATAGATCAAAAAGAAGGTACTTTAGATTGCAATCCATACCATATTTTTTATTGAATAATGTGTTATATAGGAGATATTATAATGGTGTATTGTTGAGATGTGTCAGTGGAGATCAGATTAACAAGGTCCTAGAAGAATTCCATGATGGACCAGTAGGTGGCCATTTTACAACAAGGACCACAACATTAAAAATCATGAAGGCTAGCTATTTTTGGCCAAACCTATACAAAGATGCCTTCATTTGGGTGAGAAGGTGTTTGAAATGTTCTATTTTCTCAAACAAGCAAAGGTTAGTATCTTTTCCTCTTAGTCCAATTCAATTTGAGTGGCCTTTTGCCAAATGGGGTTTGGATTTTATTGGTCCTATAAACCCATCATCAAGTTTAGGTCATAGATATATATTGACAGCAACAGATTATTTTACTAACTGGACTGAAGTTGTTACATTGAAAGATGCAAATAAAACTTCAGTTTTGAATTTCTATGAAGATCTTGGTTTCTTCATTCTTATCTTGAGTTTATGCATCCTAATTTTCCTTATCTCCTCTAGTAACCTTATTAGTGTTGGTTACATCTTGAGTATCTCTGATGTCTTGCTAACCATCATTGTTATCCTTGTTTGCTTCTTCTCCTGCATCCTTTGGAGTATCCTTCTCAGGTGATTTTCTTGATTCTTGCATGATATTGATAGATTGTATCAATATAGGCATGTTGCCTGGAATATTCACCTATGCACTATCAACTGTTGTGTCCTTCTCATCAGTTTTGTCCTTTTTAGTAGTGACATCTTCATCTTTGTTTATTTCTGCTGTTGAGTCATCGATAATGTCAATTACATTTGTATCCACAATGTTGTCATTTGTAGTGTCTTCCCATGTTTCATCTAAAACATCTACAGTCTTGTTGCTTGTATTGTCATCTTGTTCTTTATCTAACTCAATGGATGTATCATCTTGAGTTGCCTTGTCAACATCTTGGTGTTGAAGTTCTTTTTCGGGGTTGTCATCCTCAATAGATTTGTTCATGATCTTTCACCATTTCTTATGACTTTCTTTTTCAAGCTCTATTAGTCTACCTTCAAGAAATTTATATGCCCTCAGCTTTGGTGAGAACTCCTTTGTGTATTTCTCCATCATCTCATCAATTTCAACCTTCTTTGATTCAAGTAGCATGAGAGAAACAAGTACTCTCTCTCTCTCTCTCTGATCTCTTTCTCATTCTTTATTGCAAATGACCAATGGGAGTATAATCTGTCCAATAGTTTTCTTGGAACATATTTACCTTCAAATTGCATTGGTACATATTTGAAGTTGTACATTTTAGCAATGATGGCATCCTCAATCTTATTTTGATCTTCTTGATTTAGTTTCAACCATTTTCTAAATTTTGGATCTGTAATAGATCCAAGATTTGCAATGTATACACAAATGTCATCAATAGAGTTAGGTTCTTTTACCTTGACACTTTTTGCTTCAATAGCTTCATCATGCTCGGTGTCCTCTATATCCTCTTGGGTCCTGATGAATTTTCTTCCATTCTTGTTTTGACCTCTCTTCGGTGTGGGATCTTTCCTTTTATAAGTCGTGACCTTTCATTTCTTTAGAGGTGAAGGAGTAGAGTCTTTTGATGTTTGGCTTCTAGTCCCAGAAGCAGTTGTAGTTCTTGGCCTTTTAGTTGGTGGAGGAGATGGTGAATCTGACTTTGTTTCCTTGGAGTCATTTTTTTTTCATCTTTACCGACAGATAACTATTCTTCAAATTCTTCCTCCTGTCCAACTTCTTCATCTTGATCAATGTCTTCCTCAGTAGTTGATAGAATCTTCTTGAGATTCTTTACCATCTTGTCCTTTTTCTTGACTATCTTCTTAACAACAAGGCCTGATTTAATTCTTGTCTTGGCCTCTTCATATGTGCCAAACCTGGTTTGTTTCTTATCCAGTGGTTCATTAATTAAGGCATCAATTTCCTTAGTAGAAAGATCAATGTTGATCTCATACTCTAATGCTTCTAACCATGTTGTCCTTGGTACAATAGGCTTAATATATGTATTGTCAATGTCAACCATGAAGCATATCTCATCTTTATATTGTTCAATGAGTTTCTCAAGGATACTTACCCTCTTTTGCATTCAATCTTTGAATACATTCAAGTATTCATCCATGACTGTTTCAAAGTTATCACCCAGTGTAGCTATATGATCACTGATTTGCATGGTGACTAGTTTGGTACTATCCCATTTAACATCTCCAAATGATGGGAATGTTTCATGAAAATAAAAGAAGATACACATAATAAGTGAGCCAAACTTTCAAGTGTTTGACTTTGCATTCCTGATTGTCTTTAGGTTGTCCTTCAACTGAATTAGGAGTAGTTCAAATAAGTCCAGTTGTGTACCCTTCTTCACAATTTTGAACATTGTGTCCACTGGACCTGATGCTATGTTATTTAATCTTCTTTCCTGGAAGAATTTATAGCCCAAAACACATGCATCGAACTTGATTTCATCATCGGTTATCATTGTAACTTTCAATCCTTAGCCATCCCATTTGGCTTCTGTCATCTTTTTGGTCTCAGCCTTTGGTGGATGCTTGAGTGCCTTTACTTTATCGGTTATGGGTAACCGATAACCACATGGATGTCATCTCAAGTTATTTCCTTAGGTTCATCCAACCATAACTTGTTTTTATGCATTCTACTCAGCACTAACCGAATCCATTTGGTTTTGAAGACTTTTAAAAACATTAGGGCATTAGTGAGCCCTTTCACCTCAATGTGTTTGTGTTCTTCCTTAAGTTTTCCATCATCATTACAAAACTTATTTCAAGGTTCTTCTACTTCTAATGTTTGAATCTCTGCAATCTTGCAGTGTATGAACGATCGAACATCTTCAATAGTAAAACCCTAGATGGACTGTGTGAAAATGCACTAGTGTCATCAGGTTATGAGGCAACCTCTAGATGAATCTTATATTTGGTTTCCTCACATGTCATGTTCTTGATGAGTTTAAACTCATCTTTCTTTGCATTCTTGGATTTTACGGTTCATGAAGTCGATGCCATTTTTAGAAATTTAGGGCTTCTACTTATTGCGTAAAAATGGAATTGTCAATTCTTTGGAACTTAATATTTACTACTTTCAAAGATTCCTAAAAAAATTAGGAGTGTTTTGTGTCGAGTCTTGATCGCTCTGTGATCCCTTTGCTCTGTGCTCAAAAATTTCCTTGGTCACTCTGCTCTGGGTGTCGTGAACAAATGAGTTGTTTTGATGCCCTATTTATAGTCGTTGCCCTAAAAATGTGTGCCATAAATTCTTACCAACTCCTTGGTGTATGAAGACTAAGTTTTTTTGTGAATACTTTACTTCCTTCGGTGATACTTAAAACATTTTAGAGAATTCATTGTTCACTTTGCTTTTACTGATAGGTTTTGGTATCACTGAAAACTTTTTCATTTTCTTGTTTACCGATGAGGCTCAGTTTATACTTAGCAACCTTTTCTTTTAAACCGACACTTCTCAGTAAATGTAGGCAGTTTTAGCTTTGAGTGTATACCGATGAATTTTGGTATATATGCCCAAAAGCATAGTTATCACATATTTAACAAGGAATACCATGATGCATCTTTCTTACGCTAATTTGGCATTATATCAACATACTATGGAACTGATGTAAAGTAATAGCTTGGGGTAATGTAGTTCCATACTTGTTTTTCTTAGGTGGGGTTGGTGATGTCACCAGATCTATTGGATGGGGTGTCACCATTTGCATTTCTTGGTTCAACTTCATCATTGCTTGAATCATTTCTCCACATTTTGTCTCTAGCTCTCTGGATGTCTTCAATGGTGTTTCCATTCGGATATGTTCTTGTCTTTGTCATTTGGTCTTTGCAGTCTTTCTTGAGATGACCAACTTTATGACAATGTAAGCATGCCATTTCGAGGTTAGTCCAGCCTCTACACTTTCTAGTCCACTATCTCATACAGTTTGTAGCAATGTGACCATATCTTCCACATGATGTTCAACTTGTCCAAGTATTGTAGTCCCATACATACTGATTACTAAATCTCTTTGGTTGATAGGGAGTTTCTTGACCTTTAGGATTCCATGCTTGCCTTTTCTTTTTCCAGCATTCAATATTTGTGTGCCCATTCATTTTGCATGTAGGACAATATTTCTCCATGTAGGTTTCCTTCTTTGGTTGTTTATCTTAGACTTACATTCATATGCTTTATGTCCTTTCTTGTTACATTTATAACAGAATCCTATGAATAAAGATATAGATTTTAGGAATACCTTTCATTTTGCCTCTGCATACATTTGATGTATGGCCTTGCTCTCCACAGTGATTGCATGTAAGATTTCTAGGTCTTGGATTTTTATAGACATTCTTTGGATTAGATTGATCTGATGATTCTCCATTTTTTGGTAAAGCCTAGACCATTGTTGTTTTGAACTCTTCATTGCCCTTCAAGAAAATCATCCATTCTTTTATTGCTTTCTTTAACCTTTTTGATAATTTCATTATGTTGTTGCTGAATTCTTATTTCATGTTTCAAATTTTCATTCCCATCCCTCAGTTTACTGATAGCTTCCATTCTTTCAATGAGTTCAACATTTAATCTATTTTCCTCTTGACTCATAAGAATAATTTGATTTTTAATCTCATGGTGATGCTCTGTAAGTCTTTGTATTTCAGACTCTTTTTCTTGTAGATTTTCAGTGATCTTTCTTCTATCATCAATAGCTAGTGTTCTTTCTTGCTCAACTTGTTGTTATCATTTTAGTTGCACACTAAATTGATAAATTGATTATTATCTTACATTGAAATATGAATTTTATAGTTGTTGTGTTAAGTTGCTGAATTGTTCAAATTCAGAAGATAAAAGTACACATGTAGCATTCCAACTATAAACATCAGAAAGATTCCATAAAGGTACATTCATTCAACACTACTATTCAGATATTGAAGATAAAATATTTTATTATTGCATTCATATTAACACTGGTGATTGTTCTCTAAGTATTGATCTAATTTAAATTTTCAAATTCATAAATTGATAATTACATTGAACATTCAAAGTAAATGTAATAAGCAATTATTCCTTTATAGGTTACATCTTTCAGTTGGAAACATTGAGAAGATATACAATACTGAAATTAAAAAGAAGGATAATAGTAGTATAGAGTAGGGGTCCCATGCATTGCCTTATTGTATAATTGTTGACAATTAGTCTTCTACATGTTGAGGTTGAGCAATTGTGTCATCTGGCTCCTCATGACTTTTGCCTTGTCTAATCCTAAGTCTTTTATATTTTTACCTGCATCATGAGAAAGAAAATGGTGTTAGATCCAGCTAGATCTAAGCAATGCATAAAACACAAACAACATCTTACTATTATCAACTCTTTCGGTATTGCATATCTATCTAGTAACATCAATGCATTAACCAGGTATACATCTGCATTAACTAAATAAAGTATCAAAGGGACATAATATTATGAAACCTTTTACTGTATATAGTTGTTATCCTACATTAGGAAGAAATTTCTATTTAAGAAAGCAGAGCATCCACATGTTAAGTTAGTAAATCCAACCAACAAACCCACATTCATACATAAATGTCATCCCATATGACATTTACATACAAACATGGATTAGCTGATTGAATCCATTAACCTAACATGGGGACTTGATAGTGTGTGCAAGTGAGAGATGTTCATGAATTCTAAAGTATGATATGCAGAAAGAAGAGAAATACAGTACACAACAATTGTTACAAAGTGCATAAATACTGTTATAAATCAACAATGTTGATGCAAATGTGCAGAGTTGACATATCATATGATGATGCTGAAAATCAAAAGATGGATGCTCCAAATTAAAATAGGATAGCAATGTTGTTATAAGATATGCATATGAAGTGAAATGATGCAGAGTGTTCCTAATTGAAATATGTTATAGCAAACAAGAAGAAAACTTGCAGATTAAAATGAGGTAACATTGTACCTTATCACTTTATGAAGAAGGCATAAGGTACCATTTAATGTTGTTTTGAAACAATGCACTAAGATAATTTAGAAAAATAGAGAACCCTAATGTTTTTATAGATTAGAATGCATATGTGAAAGATCTAACTATATTGTTATCAGAAATGGAGATTGTATACACATGGTTGACATCACATAAGTACTTTATTTCAATACTATTCTGAACATTATCATCTTTGAATAAAAGCTATGAGAAAAGAAAGCAGTGATATCCTTTTTATAACAAGGCATATACAAAATGAAATACTAGTATTGCTGTTATAAACTGTATGTACATAATAGGATGAGCATGTGCAAACGGTGGAGGAAACAATGATATATTCAGCTCTAAATATGCATACCATAATGATCAATTAACATCATATGTTCAAATAAATGTTGTTATAAAATATGTTGGGTCACAACAGTGGGTAGCTAAGTAATGTATGCATATAGCTATAAGTATATTCAACATAGAAAATATGCATTATCTTAAAGTATTAGGTTTTTTTCATAACAATATCCATGGATGTCACGAGCCCATGCTTGAACTTCATGCAGGAAAAGGAAAGCATATACAAAAATATATACAGACAAAAAGTATTGTGCATCTAAGCATAGAAATATCTATGGGTGTCATGAGCCCATGATTGAACCCCACTGGTATTGCAACTGTAGTTAAATTAAAATATGTATATATTAATGCAAAGTGAGAATAATGTTTCTTACTACATACTAAAGTAATCGGTTTAGGACAATGGTGCATGTTCACATTGGATAGGAAGATCATACTTTATAAGTGTTTTGAGGCATGTTTTTTGATAAAATCTATGTCATAGTTTGAAATAGTGATTTAAGGAAATAAATGTATGTAAGGAAAAGATGCTTGTCCCTATTTTGAAAAGAGAGGCCACATAATGAAGAAACTTCAAACTCTATGTACAAATGTAATAACAGTTCAGGTTTTTTTCTCTCAGACAATGGAAAAATTATGCATCAAGGACCAGCCCTGTCCTAACAGAGAGTATCATGTTCTATCTTGGGAATGGAGTGACAAGAATTTAGCATATAGTGATGATATTCTACATCTAAATCCTTCCTGTAGCTTAAGAAAATGTTGACAACCACACCCATACTTAGGGGTCCTGACCGGTCTTTGCCATTTCACATTCATATAGATGCTTCAAACTATGCAATAGGTGTTGTCCTAGGAAAAAATTCCACTAACCTAGAAGAATGAAATTTACTACATTAGCAAGAGCCTCCATGGACTAGAGTAAAACTATACAGTGACTGAGAAAGAGTTACTAGCAGTAGTTTATTCTTTGAACAAATTCTTTCATTACATAACTGGCTATCCTATTTTTTTTCATACTAACCATGCAGCAATAAAATATCTCATGAACAAACCTACCATTACAAGAAGATTAGTAAGATGGATTCTTCTTTTGTAGGAATTTGACATTACTATAGTTGATAAGCTTGGCAAGGCAAATGTAGTAGTTGATTATCTATCCAAAATTCATCATGCTGAAGAAGATACTACTCTGATAGATGATGCATTTCCAAATGAGCACTTGTTTCATATTGATGTCCAAAGCCTGTGGTATGCTAACATAGCTAATTACCTTGTAGCTAACAAAATTCCAACACATTTTTCTCACAAGGATCGGACACTGCTTGTCGAGAAAAGCTTTAATTTCTCTTGGATTGATAACATACTATTTTACACTAGACCTAATCAAGTAATGAGAAGATGTGTGCGATAAGATGAGACATATGACATTCTCCGTGCCTGTCATATTGAACCATGTGGGGGACACTTTGTAGAAAAAAGGACAGCCCAAAATAATTTAACAAATGGATATTACTGGCCTACACTTCACAAGGATGCAGCCAGCTACACAAGGAAATGTGACAAATGTCAAAGAATGGGCTGACCAACTAGATCAGATGAAATGCCCCTAAATCCATAGGTAGTGGTAACTCCATTTAACAAATGAGGCATGGACTTCATTGGTCCAATATACCCTCCATCCAATAGGAAGTCTTACATCCTGGTGTGCACTGATTATTTGACCAAATGGGTCAAAGTAAAAGCTATGAAACATGCCTGGGACCATAAGGTTGCAGGATTTTTGTATGATGAAATTTTCACCAGATATGGAGTATCGAGAGAACTTGTAACTGACCAAGGTGCCCAATTCACTTCCAATCTAATAACAAAGCTCATGAAAGAATATAATATCAGACATAGGAAGTCAATCCCTTATCACCCTCAGGCCAATGGACAGGCTGAAGTTACAAATTGGCAAATAGAAGCCATCTTAACAAAAATAGTTCATTTGCATCGCTGGGACTGGAGAAGAAAACTATTATAAGCCATCTGAGTATATAGAACAACTTGGAAAACCACTACAAGGTTCACTCCATTTGAGTTTTTATATGGAAAAGTAGCAATGCTACCCATTGAATTTGAACATAAGACTTTGCAGACAACATTGGAGTTAAACATTGATCTTCCTACAGCACAAAAAGAGTGATTACTACATCTCAATTCCTTGGATGAAATCTGCAAATCTTCCCTAGAGTGAATTGAAATATTCCAAAAACAAAGAAAGAAATGGCACAACTCGCATATTAAGAAAAAATAGTTTCAATTTGGTGATTGGGCATTACTATATGATTCAAGATTCAAAGAAATACCAGGCAAGTTGCAGGCCATATGAAATAACCCATGTTTTCACAAATGGAGCCATCCAGTTGACCACAATTGATCTAGTACATTTCAAGCTATTACTCAATGGACATCGCCTAAAGTTGTATCACCAACCTCAAACAAAAGAAGAATTACTGCAGTAGTTCCGACAACAAATTTCAAATGAGCAATAGGTAACACTTCCTACAGCAGAGGGTGCAAACCTTCTTCCTATAGCTCTTCAATAGAATTCCATCAAGCATGTCCATAATAAAAACTTCATTTTTACATAAGTTCATTCTGCCATTCACTTTCCACTTCTTCTTTCCAACTCATCTCATTTCTCTATCTTCCACCCACCCACCTTCCACGTCATCAAACTTTTCATTTCTTTGCTTTCAATAAGAGCTGAGTACACTGACGTAAGCTACCACCACTTTTGTTCCACTCTCTCCACCTTTTTCTAGCACATGCAAAGATCGAATGACAAGTACAAGCTTTTCAAAAAAAATTCATTTTTAGCGCATAAATTTTGATGATTATATCTAGTACTACAATAAATATATCATTACGGCATTAAGCTAGTTCCATTCCTCGTGCCAAGTATGTCAAGTGTGGACACTTGTTAATGTTTCATAGGGGAGCGAAGTGTATTAATTCCTAAAATGTCATTTCTATTTACTCCTACAAGATTTTATGTAACCTCAAATATGTACTTCGCCTGTGTCTCATTAAAGTCCATTACTATATCGCACAATTGTCATACCTTTATTCCCAAACTATCTCTAATTGTCAGACCTGATGTGACTTATAATTAAGTTATGTGGAAACACGCAGTAAGAACTATAATTTCTCTTGTTAAAATACATCACCATTGTTCATACTGAGGATAATAGAGGAATTTAGAAGGAAGCCCGTAGTTTTTCAAAAATGAGTAGTTTGAAATTTAGGGAACAAGGCATTTATCTACTATAGAGCAGAAAAATCAGAAATTGGCAAGCACAGAAGGGAGGCCAGTTACAGATACACAAGCCGGTAGTGCATGGTGTGTTAATTTCAGATTTTTAAGTAGTAAGAAGGTTTAATGCATGTTGTTGGTTAGGGTATTTCTTAAAGCTAACAGAATTTGATGAGGAATCAGCTGCTAAATTTGCAAGTACATTCGAAGAAGGGAAAGAAACTATATGGGGATTGAGAGTGGTCACAATAGAGGAGAAGATAGTAGAAGTTACTAGATTACTAATGGTTGGAGAGCACTACCCTAATTTTCATGATGCCAGATCAGCTAGGGCCCAGTTCACCCTACCATGCGACCCTCAACTGGAAATTAACAAACAAGGGTGCAAAAGAATGTCTATCCCTCCATCGTATAATGAGTTGGCTATGTAGATTATTAGTTATTTTACATGTGAAGGGATATTTTCCAATTTGCATACACATCATTTCAAATTACTAAGTTATGTAAGGCATAATCTACCAGTAAATGTCTCAAATTTATTGTACAATATGCTATGCATTAGTGTTAAGGAGACCCAAAAAGGAAATTTCAAGTCTGTCAGTATTAATGTCATACAGAGGCCATAAGAGCATTGGTGGCTACATGGTGAGTGGACACCAAAGTTCCTATCTAATTTGTCTTCCTAGTTGGATATATTTTGGTGCTCTTTGAATAGCTGCTTGGAGGTTGATAGGATTGTGTGGTTCAAATTTCTTCAATGCTTCGGATAACCTACCCCATCTGCTTTTGGCACTAGCTAGGGCTCTCTGAAAGGTGAAGTAAGACAAACCATCATAATCTGCATAGACCTCTATTTGAATTCTAAAAATTTTATCCCTGGTTTCCTCCTTAATTTTTCCATATGTCAAATTGAGCCAATCTCTAAGGAGTATATCTGGCTTGCTTCTCTCTACTCTCAATGGTAATGGTTCTATTTTCTCCTGTTCCCTATAGTTTTCTAGCTATCTATCATAGTTGGCTTCATTGTGCATCTAGGACATTAATGCCCTTAGGTGTACATCCCCTATATAAAGTAAAGGGTTCCACTCAATCTCTACTGGAATGATGAAGTTATGCATGTAGAGTTCACAAAGTAGATTTTTCTGCCATGAAGGAAGGGTCTGGTAAAAGCCATAAAATTCTTGGGCTAACTTGAACTCAGAATCTATATCTTTAATGGTCATCATTAGTTGGAACAAGAGGAACTATTCTTTCAGACATATGGTATAAACCCTAGGAGGTGGTCTACATGCTATTATTTGATCAACCAATTTGAGGGCATGATCAATATTTTGTCTTTGTTTTGCCAATTTCTCTTTCAATTCTACAATCTCATCTCCTTTCTCTGTTATGACTTTCTTCAATTTCTTTTTCTCTTCTCCCCATAAATTTTTTGTTAAAACATACTTGTTATGTAATCCAAAGAGAAGTTTCTAAAAGGTGATTGGGAAACAATCCTCTGCTTGGGTTCTCTGCCTACTTTGTTCCTTCCATGACTTCTCTAAGAAACTTATTAACCAAGTTCTATTGTAGGGAACTAAGGTAGTTTCTATGTAGGCTGACTGATGGGTTACTAAGGCACTCTCCTCGATTTTGTCTAGAATATCTTGATGGATTTCCTGGGGACTATTTTGGTAAACATCAGGTTCAGCTTCATAAGTTTTTTTTGAATGCGGAGGAAACTCTAGAACTACAGACTGATTTGGGGAGTCGTCTGGAATGATTTTTACATTGGGTTGTTCTTTAGATTGCAAAGGAGAAGTAGGTTGGCTCTCTAAGGAAACTCTAGGGAGCTGTCCTCTCATTCTAGGGCTTCTTCACATAGGGGTTTCCTCAATCTCTATAGCCTTTTTCTTAATATCCTTCTTCAGCTTCTTTGCTATATGAGTAGCTACTGCAGGAACCGACTTTCTTTTCTTCCCCTTTGAAGAAGTAGGGGTTTGTGGTTTGGCTGCAAGAATGGAAGTTTATTCCTCTAATTTTCATTTTCCTTTGGTTCAGGAAGAAGTGGGTACATTTCTCTCATGAGAAGGTAAAGGCATACTTTCTTGCAGATTTTTTAGTTTCTGCCCCTTGGGTATCTTGCTCATCAGCTAGGTCAATTGGTAGTGCATCATAATGACCAATTTGTACATTGGGGTTAACCTATGGTTGTAGGGTTTTATGCTAGAATAAATTTGACCATGCCATGGGAGAGGCATCCCTAAGAGATCTTTCTATTAACAATTTAATTAGGGCATGGTGGGTTAAAGAATTGACATTTCCTTTGTCCAATTAAATTCAGCCTCTTTGGTAAGAAAAGTATAAAGAGGACTAGCTATTTGAATAAAATTTTGGATAAACCTCCTATAGTAGCCAACATGTCCTAGGAAAGACCTAACATCCTTTCTCTTTTTAGGAATAGGTAGTGTGAGAATTACCTCTATTTTTGCAGGATCTACCTGGATTCTAGCTTCAGAGATAAAATGTCCCAACACTACGCCTTCTTGCATCATCATGAAACATTTCTCACTATTGAGAGACAATTTGTGTTCCTGACATTTGATTAGTACTCTTTCCAAATTCCTTAGGGCTTCCTCAAAGGTGACACCAAATGTAGTAAAGTCATCCATATATATCTCCATACAATCATGTGATATGTCAGCAAAGATGTTGATTATAGCTCTTTGGAATGTAGCTGGTGCATTGCATAAGCAAAATGGTAATACAGAATAAGCATATGTACCCTAGGGGCATGTGAATGTAGTCTTCTCTTGATCTTCTTTAGCAATTTTGATCTGGTTGTAACCACTATATACATCCAGAAAGGAGAAATATTTCTTACCAGCCAAAGTGTCTAGGACTTGATCAATAAAGGGTAAAGGAAAATGATCCTTCTTTGTGGCATTATTCAACTCTCTGTAATCCACACATATTCTCCATTTCCCCCTTTCTTAGGTATAATGACCAAAGGTGATACCCACTTGCTATCAGAGATTGGATAGATGAAACCAACATATAGTAATTTTTTTAATTTACTTTTGACTATTTCTCTCAATGTTGGATTTATCCTTCTTTGAGGTTGGCCTAGTGGTAAGCTACCGTCATTAATGTAGATCATATGGGTGTAGAGTTTGGGATTCAAACCTATCATGTCACCATAATCCCAAGAAAAGCATTTCTCATTCTTATACAAGAGTTTTGTTAACAATGCCAATTGTGGGGGTGGCAACTTGTTGTTTACATGGAGATTGTGACCTGGGGAAACTTCCATAGTAGTTGTTAGCTCTACCATTGAAATTTCAGGTACTGGGCTTGTAGCTACTTCACATGGTAATAATTGGCTAACTATCTTAGGGCTTGCTGGAAAGACACAGTCTTCATAGGTGCATAGTTGTAGAATAGAACTTTCAGAAACATCTTTTGCTACTATACACTCATTTGTAAGAATACTCTATATTAAATCATCTTCCTCTTGCATTTTCAGAAAAGACTCTCTATGCATCATCATAAGTTGGGCAACAAAGTTGAACTCTTCTTCCTCATCCCTAGTTTTGGCCAAACGAGATATCTCAAGTCTGGCTGAGGCTGGGCAGGAGGATAGAGTGTTAGCTTCTTTATTGCCTAACCATTTGAAATTGTCATACTTCCTGATCTGCAACTAATTTTTGCATCTATGGTGGCTAACCAAGGTCTCCCTAGGATGAATGGATAGCCAGGAAAGTTTACTTTTGGTGATAAGATGAGAAAATCTAGAGGGTATTCCCATGAGTCTAATGTGACTACCACATCTTCTATAAGACCATTTGGAGTAACTCTTGAACTATCAGCAAGTTGTAATATTGTTGGCATTGTTATCAAACCCTCTATACTTAGTCTATGCATTGTATCTTTGGTCATTACATTTATGGCGGCCCCCAAATCAACTAAAGCATTTTTAATAGATTGTCCATTAATTATCAAGTCAACTACTGGACTCCTAGGTTCTGAATACTTGGGTATAACTACCTTGCCCAACATGATATTAACAAGTTTCCCTATGACATGAACTATTTGAGGGTCCTTTTTCATTCTAGGCTTGTTAAGGCATGCATCCTTAATAGCTTTCCCATAGATAGGAATGTTGGCAAGTTGACTACCTGAGGATGCATGACTCATTTTGTGTTGTCATCATGACAACAAAGTCATGTTTAGTCTTTGTCATGAAAGAAAAAATGACTAAGGAAAATAGGGCAGATAGAGATACTCAACGTTCAGCACATTAGCACACGTGCAAGAGATTGATTTAGCTTATGAAAATTTAGATATATGTTGTATGACATGTGTACATGCTACATCCAGACCTGCATAGTATGGAACTATAGTACGAAAAAGTTACAGGTAGATCAGTAGACCAGCAGTCCAAAAAATAGAGCATGGAAGCCGACTAAGTGTTTTGATCAGTGTGTGTTTTTTTATAATGTAATGGCTAAGAACCTTTTTTAATATGTTTTTAATGATGTAATTATCATTGTAGTAAACACACGTGAAGCTGACTTGTTCAGAAGCATTGTATATTTTGTTTTAGGGCCGACTAGTGTTTTGTTTTGGGTCGTGCCTATTCGGATTTGAATATATAAGTATGTAATGTAAAGATATGATACTGATGTCAATTATCATGTAAGAGGAAGATATAGAGGGACAGTACTATGAATTTAGTATATGATATATCTCTTTGAGAGAGTAAGAGCATTCGCGCATACACTGAACTGATCAGACAACAGTGTCATCATAGCAGTTCATTCTGATATAGTGCATATCATCTTTCAGAAGGTTGTAGCCTTCATCTTATTGGGCAGTGTGCCTAGGCAATGAGCCATATACCTTTAATAGGGTTTTTTAAAAGACTCCTAACAGGGTCTGACCTTTAACTAGGTCATTGTACTCATATTGTAAAGACTGCTTCTAACAGGGAAAAGGAACTCTCACAAGCTCATTATAATTAGTACAATATTTGTGGGTACTAATTCCCACCAGGGTTTTCCTCTGATCAAGGTTTCCCCGTAATCATATCATGTGTTATGACTTGTTATGTTAAGCTTCATTCTATGTATGTTTGATTTATGTTTAATTTGCTGAAAAGTAATTAATAGACAAACATTGATTCACCCTCCCCTCTCAGTGTTTCTAACAATTGGTATCAGAGCTCTGGTCCTCAAAAAATAAGTTTAACCACTTGAGGAGATCATGGACTCAGCAGAAGCAAAACACTTGAAAAATAATCTTGAAGCAGCTCTCGAAGATCTTGATAGATCTGAAAAAGAAAATGAAGAACTTAGACTGAAAGTTGATGGCTCACAAATTCTTATCAAGAAACTAAGAAAAGATTTGAAAGATTGTTCTACAAGTGACTTAGGGAAAATGATCAAAAATCTCAATGAAGAAAATATGTCTCTGAAAGATAAAGTTGAGAATCTGGATGAACAGCTCACAGACAGCCTAATTTCTATTGAAGAAAAGATCAAAGAAAGCAAGCAACTAGATGATGAACTTTTAAAAGAAAACATGAAAGTTATGGAATTGGAAAACATAAAAAATAAGTTGGAATCTAAATTAATAGAAGCAAAGGATAAGGTTGATAAACTTCACACAAGTTCTGATTCACTTCAATCTCAACTCAATGCACAAAATCAAAAAGGTGACACTACTGGTCTTGGATTCAATATAACACAAACCGAAGTCAATTCATTACAAGAAAAAGAGAAACCTCATGAAGCACACTTTCAGAAGCAAGGAAAGTTGAAAATGTTGAAGAGATTAAAGCAGATCTACCAAAAAGGGAAATCAAGCAAGTTAATAGAACTTGTTATGCTTCCAAAAAACATGGTCATTTGGCAAGAGATTGCAAAAATGTAAGACCCTTCAATGGTTACTATTTCTCTTGTAATAAATTTGGTCATAGGGATATACATTGTAGAACTCAGTCACAACAGAATCAAAGAAGAATGAATCAAAACAATCAGAAAAATCAACCTCAAAGGAATTTGTAGAACACTACATGTCAGTTATGTAACTACAATGGACACATAGCAAAGAAATGCAGCATGATGAACAAAAGCATCAGAAATCCTATCATTTGTCACACATGTGGAAAGGCAGGACACATCTCAAAGTTTTGTAGATCCAAAACTCAATAGCAAGATGAACCTAAGAAATCACTATTTGAAAGAAAGGAGAAGTTAAGTTTGTTCAAGCAAATGAAGATTCAAGAAAAATTTAGGTTGAAGTAAAGAAGGAAAATGATTTTGACAAAGTAGTTGATGCATCCATAGTGGATGCACCCTCTACTTCTTCTTAAATAGACCTTCTTGGTCTTAGGGGGAGCTATTCTAGCTCAGGACCCCTGCGTGGTTGGTATACTCACCTTTGAGTATGCACCTATGAAATAATGATTACAAGAACATTATATTGCTATGTGCATTCACGCATTGTCTAAAATGCATCAGGATCAAAGTTTCAAAATCTCTGGGTAATCTGCGTACAATTGCAAACATTAAATGCAGTAGATTGTATAAAAGAAAGAAATTATTTGATCATCTTTACATTTTCATTCGAAGAGCATAGAATTTGGAGAACATAGGAGCAAGACATTCAGGTTTGGATCTCTGATCATCTACTTGTATTTCCATATAATTGGAAAGGCTGCAAACCTTTACCTAGATAGGAGAAAACCCACAATGTCTTAGATATCACTCAAGGTCACATTAGAGAGCAGTGCAAGGGATGCCATGGATATGGATATAAAGACATTCAGGATCAAAATGCAGAATAGGTACATATTATCTAAGAAGATAGTAGAAAAATACAAGGATACCATATGTTTCATGGTAGAAACAGATTGCACATGCATGGAGGAAGTTTAACCTAGAACCAAATGGATTCATCCTCTTGGTTATGAAGTGTAAGAACATGTGCTAGAAGGATATGCGCAAGTTCTATTATCAGTGCCCAAAGATCCTAATGAGCCTAGGTGGGGAACTTATAGAGAGAAGACCAATGAAGTGGATATTGTCTTACACAGTGCTGATAATAAAAGGAAAGCATCCAAAATTACATCTAACATACTGAAAGTTCATGGAGTCACCCAAGAAGATCTTGACAAAGTCAGAGATACCAAGACAGCAAAAGAACTTGAGAAAGCTGAACAGATCCAAAAGAAGAAGAAAGTAGAGAGCACCTCTACGCCCTCTACCACCATTGACTTAGATTCATCTCCACTATCTACACCAAGCAAGAAGACTAGAGGAAGAAAATAGGCACCTACAAATCACCCATCCTCAA
>MU226848.1:3234058-3280790 GCA_018584345.1 Thuja plicata
AGGTTGAATGCATGGATACCAGTCAGAACACTATATTCTCACCATCCACTCAACCATCTACCTCATTGTTGTCAAGGTTAACTCCTGATTCAACAAGTTTGGATGCATGGGGAGAAGAAGACCTAATAAAAATCAGCATTCTTTCTATGGAAAAAGAAAAGGAAAAACAAGTGATGAGGAACCTTCACTTTTTGGAAACAGTGAACATTTTGAATGACTTAGTGCCTGCTGATCAGAAAGTAGCCAAAGTCCAATCAGTTGAAGATGTGGACAACATTTTGTCAAACTTCAAATCACACTTTATAAGCTTAGTAGACTCTACTACTAAGATTGCAGAAGATGAATACAAGAAGGAGAGACTGGATGATTTGGTAAAGAACTTTACCTTAGACTTGAACTCCTTAAAGATTGGGCAATCTATATTGAAGGAATTGGCAGATAAAGGAAGGAGAGTCATAGAAAACTGTATGGACAGAGTAAATCTCACCTCTGAGCACACTAAAAAGGTAGAAGAGGCAAAGGTAATGATAGATAGCATAAGAAAATTAGTTGAAACTTTGACGCAAGACATAAACATATGCAACAATGTCTACCAAGGGCAGTTAGATAATATTGAGAAAGCAAAGTTAGAAATCAGCAAGATAAGGGTAAGGCAAACCCAGTTAAGAAATGCACTTGCACCATCCTTAGAAGTCCTCAATGAGAACATCAAACAAATTGATGCCACTATTATGACATATGATCAAGGTCCCTGCATGGATCTGATAAAAGTGGAGAAGCTGACATATGCATTGTGCATGCATCTACAAACAATTGATGCTATGAAAGCATTTTGGCAGAAAGAGATCCAATCTCTTAAGATTGCATACCCTGAAGTGTATATGGAGTAAGTATGCTATAGACTTACAATTTTTTGTACACCTTTTTCATCAATGTCAAAGGGGGAGTAATATAGAATGTGTATTTGTGGAGAAGTATATGTATATATGATGTTATACAGTCACTTTTTTGTGTTAAGTCATTTTGAGTAACTTGGCCACATTCCTTTGTTGCCATAAATGACAAAGGGGGAGATTTTTGGCAAGTTGAATACCTAAGGATGCATGACTCTTTTTTTTTTTGGCATCATGGCAACAAAGTCATGTTTAGTCTCTGTCATAAAAGACAAAATGACTAAGGAAAATAGGGCAGATAGAGATACTCAGTGATCAACACATTAGCACACATGTGAGAGATTGATTTAGCTTATGCGCATTTAGATATATGTTGTATGACATGTGTACATGCTACATCCAGACACACATAGTGTGGAACTATAGTATGGAAAAGTTATAGGAAGATCAGTAGACCAGCAGTCCAGAAAACAGAGCATGGAAGCCGACTAAGTGTTTTGATCAGTGTGTGTTATTTTATAATGTAATGGCTAAGCGCCTTTTGTTATATGTTTTTAATGATGTAATTATCATTGTAGTAAACATGCGTGAATCTGACTTGTTTGAAAGCATTGTATATTTTGTTTTAGGGCCGACTAGTGTTTTGTTTTGGGTCGCACCTATTCAGATTTGAATATATAAGTATGTAATGTAAAGATATGATACTAGTGTCAATTATCATGTAAGAGGAAGATACAGAGGGATAGTACTATGAATTCAGTATATGATATAGCTCTTTGAGAGAGTAAGAGCATTCACTCATACACTGAACTATTCAGACAACAGTGTCATCACAGCAGTTCATTCTGATATAGTGCATATCATCTTTCAGAAGGTTGTAGCCTTCATCTTATTGGGCAGTGAGCCATATAACTTTAATAGGGTTTATTAAAAGACTCCTAATAGGGTCTGACCTTTAACCAGGTCATTGTACTTGTATTATAAAGACTACTTCTAACAGGGCAAAGGAACTCTCACAAGTTCATTATACTTAGTACAATATTTGTGGTTACTAATTCCCACCAGGGTTTTCCTCTGATCAAGGTTTCCCCGTAATCATATCATGTGTTATGATTTGTTATGTTAAGCTTAATTCTATGTATGTTTGATTTATGTTTAAGTTGTTGAAAAGTAATTAATAGACAAACACTGATTCACCCCCCCTCTTAGTGTTTCTAACTGTTGTCAATCAGGATTGTGACAATAGCTTGATATGGAATCTAGCTATCCTATTGAAACATGGAAACATTCCCATTGATGGGGTTAAGAACTAATCTCTGAATTCTAGGCCGGTTCCTCTTAGGTTTGGAATATCACTTGCACAAATTTACTGTATATAGGGAAAAGGGGAAAGAGATGACCTAATGGATCCTAAAACTATAGAGCTGATACACCAAATCTGATTTGTAACTTGAATCAATTCAGCACAAATTTCAAGAAATAACTATGGTTCTCAATACCTAGACAATCACCTAACTACAAAAGTGTTTCTATGTAAGGATCTGAAATATTTTGCAGAGGTAGGGAAACAATGCTTCACCAAATCAATGCAAAAATTAGAACACAAACAATAGACCTGTAGTTATATGTATCAAGATTCTGAAATGCAGTAAGGAATGCAGCTTAAAATGAAGGCTAACACAACATTCAAGCAATAAAACTCACAATATTACACTTCGAAAACCAATGGGAAGGAACAGGTATCTCTATATATCAATGCTGGAACAAATCTCTGCTACAATGCCTTACAATTCCCTCTCAAGTTTGCAACATGCAAAACAAGTGAGCCAAAAAGAAAGTCCTGAATAATCAGATCAAAAAATGATAAATAGAACTCAAGAAACCCTAATCCGTATGCATGAGAAAAGTCTCCAAAAAGATGAGTCAAACTGTCAGAAAGTGAAGTCAAAGTGCCTCAAGAACTGCCTCAAGTAATGCCTAACTGAACTGCCACTCAAAATCATGTCAAACTGCTCCATAACTCCCAAAAATTATGCAAATGTGTGAGGGGTCAGATATGGAAGGAAAAACCATCAAAAAGTGAGTGTAACTATTGTGAATTGATGGTAAACTGCTCCAAATGAAACCTCAACTGATGCTGAACTCAAAAAAGATCTCAAAGTGACCCAAACTGTCCCTAATCTGCCTCCAATCTGAACAGAACTGAAAGATTCATCCTTTGATCAAGATGATGAACTTGAGAGATACTTCAACTATATACTTATTTGCTAGAATATTTTGTAAAAGATTAGATTTATACTTTTCTAAATTATAACTATCATATTTAATATTTAATAAATAAATATATTTATATTTAACATGTAATAATAGAATTAGATTAAAATTTTATTTTTATATATTAATGTTAAAGTAAGAATATATTTATTTATATTTATACTTAACATGTAAAAATAGAATTACATAAAAATTCTATTTTAATATATTAATGTTAAGTATGAATATATTTATTTAAGATTAAATATAATAGTTATAGTTTAGAACTTTACCTTTCACCATGCATATCATAATATAATGTTATTAAATAAAAATAGATAATAAAAATTATCTATTTTAATTTAATAATATTATATACTATGACATATATGATTAAAAATGAAATTCTAAACAAGAAAAATATAAATAAAATCTAAACTTAATATATATAACAAAAAAAGATATCCTAAGTGATAAAAAACTACAAGGTTGACATGACCTGTTCTATGCATATATCTTTGTTTATTACAACACCACGTGACTTGAGTGTCGTGGCTTGCTGGGAAACTTGTCGTGCTCTGCTTTTCCTCGCGGATTCCAAATTGTATTGAAAAATGGCAAAGGCATTCGAATATCACTTCATTTCTCTATCAAGCTTAGGTATTTTTCATTTTTCACTTGAGAAGAATGAAAGAAACCATAGGGTTTCATGCCGCCATGAAAGTTGTATCCTTCTTGTAACTCCCTATAGGTTTCATGCCGCCATGAATGTTGTATCCTTCTTGTAACTCCCTGTAGGTTTCTTGAAGCTGGAGTTCATCATTACTGTCTAGACTTTGGTGGAGTATTTGGAAGCTTTCTGTCTATGATCTGCGACTTAGATCAACGCCATCTCTTTTACATAATGTTTATTTCTGTTGGTGACTTATGCTATGATCTTGAAGCTCAGGCTGCATGTTTGAAGTCGACTTTTCTTCTGGGTTATCTCCACCATGGCTTTACATTATACAGATAAGTTTATTCTTTCTCCTACATGCTTTTCTCTGTTGGAACTCGCAGTTTGTAGTAGATTTTGTTGATGATCTGAAGCTGGGTATTCGTCATTTGCATATCCTCTGCTTCACTAAATGTAATCTCTATTGTTGATGCCGCCATGAAATTTGTATCTGTGTATTCCATACTTGATATTCAAACTTTATCTGGGCTTGTAGTTTACAGCTTGCAAATCTCTATATTCTTTGTTTATCACTGTTTCTAAAGCATTATTTCCACTTTGTTGAAATTAGCATGTAATAATATATACTGATCCACTAGAACTATTACAAGTTCGAGCATTTTTTTTAACTGCAAACACCGCTATGGCCGAGTGTTTAAAGAAAATTTTGGGTGTATTTTGCAGCCCGCAACTTTATTTGTAGAAATCCTCGAATATATTCATTCCTTGAAAAGATTTTGACTTCTATTGTCACTTTATCCATTTGGCCATAACAACAGTGCTCCTACTATTATGACCCCTATGAACAGATTTGAGAGAAACAAAAATTAAATCACTGTCATTGTTTATACTTGATCACTTCAAACTTCAGAAAATCTGATCTCCAAAAGCACTTCTTGCAAAAATTAACTGTGATAAAAAAAATCTGTGCAATTCCCATAGCTGTGGCAGTGAGTCACAATCTCTGTTTCTAGCATTGTATATCCTCTCATCACTATGTCTGACTGCTGGAACCTTCTGCTGTCATCACTCATTTTCTGTTGCATTTCTTCCTTGCATTTTAGTTATGAAACTCTTACTAAACTCTGGCTCAAACATTTTCTTTACATTTTGCTTATCATTCTTTGCAGCTTCATCCACTTTGATGTATTTCAATACAACTCTCACTTCTATTTAGCATGTATTGTTGTCATTGAAATAGTTACACTATCATGTATATCTGCTGCCTGCTTGACTGAAAACTTTTGTTTTGATTTCTCATGCTCTTCATCTAAATCAACCACAATCTTTTATGTTGAGCATTTTGGTGTAAGAGCTGAATGCTTCTTCGATGAACTCTGTATACTATTATGATGTTTTCATGAAACCCCACTCTTTGTTAATTGTTGCCTCCTTGATATGATTGTTTGCTTATGGATGCATGCCTTGTAACATTGCTCATGATTTGATTGATGTTGATCTTCCTTGACACTGATAGTCACTAATAAGAGATAGAAACCTTTAGCAGCTTCTTGGAATTCTTATTTGTTGTGTCATCACAGCTGTACAAATACACACCACTATTTTTTCTATCCTTGTCCTTATCACTACATAGGAGTACCTCATAATATTGACACCAATTCATACCATTTTTCATTTGAAATTCCAGTTTGTAGTAGACACATGATTTTCCCTTTTCTGTTCTATTCAACTGCAACTTAGAGGAATGCATTCATATACTAAAACACTTGCTGTCCATTGTTAATGACCTCTTCCTGTAGCAAGTTATCTTATTTTCTGTAGGATGTTATCTCTGCATTGAAAGTTAATTCTTTTGTATTGTATTTCTTTTGAGCACGCTCATCCTTTATAATAGCAACACTAATATTTTATCCTGTATATGCCTACTATTATAAAATAGATATCTATGCATGATTTTCAATCTTTGATGACAAGATAGTTAAGCATCTCACATATGTACTCTAACCTGTAACAGCATTAGCATCATTTACTTTTTTTTCTGAAACATCTGTATGCCTTTTATTTTAAAGAAACTTTATATGACATTCCATTGTTAGCCACGCATACCTTGTTCCAGTTTCACATTTTCTGTTCATCTTGTATTCTGTAGCTTTGTTCACTGTAAATTTACATTTCTCCTTGATGCTGAATCTGTCCTTAATAATTAGCCCTCACTTTTCTCAACATATTGAACCATCACTTACGGGGTTCGAGCATGGGCTCGTGACTCCCAAAAGTGATATTCCAGTCATAAACCTCATTCTTTTTTTTTTTTTCCGTTCCATTCCAGCATGAAATAAAAATTTGTAACTTTTAACCTCGACATGTTGGCTGGAAGGTTTCATGACGTAAGTCATGTCCCTTCAACAGCCTATTTACCGTAACTCCATGATTTAGTTGAAAGGTCCCATGCCTGTATTGTATGCATGCCCCCTCGACAACCTCCTCTTGTCCACCCAATCTTCATGTCTTCGCCCATCCACGATCTAGATGAAAGGTTTCAAACATGTAATGTACATTTTCCCCTTCAACATCATTCTCATTGCCTTCACCCATCCATGAGTGTCCTCTGATCTTGGACTGATTTTCCCTAAACCTACACATGAAACAAATGATGTTAAGTAAATAAGTGCCCTTTCTGTTTAAGACTTAGCTTTTCTTTCCTCTTGTAGCTTTATGACTTTGTCTTCTGATTTATGATTTTGAAATGTGATCAAGTAGAGGATTAGATAGTTTATTTGTCCTTCATTGCTCATTTCATATGAACTGACTCTCTTCTATCTCCCTCTTTTACAGGATATACCGGGTGATCTGGGAAACTTCAAAATGTGAAACCCAAGGATGCAGTGCATTCAAACTTCAAAAGACAACCAGGCAATGAGGCTTGACTTGTCTCCTTCTCTCCTTCTTTACATTTCCAGATTGTAATTGCTCTTTATATTTGCATTTGACCTTCTCAATTCAATTGATAAAAATTGAAAATGCATGCTTGCATTAAAACTTACAGCCATGGGGTGTGTGGTTTATCATTTGTACCTTTGAAATGTACTTCTCTTTCTTATTTTTATAGCAATCACTGCTTGTGTGGCAAACTTGAATATCATACTTTCATTTTCTGAAATGTAAGCCATTGTTTTCTTTTTACTATTGAACTCAAAATTTGAATATTATTTTGCTCAAATCTGAAACAGATGTATCTTAAGTTTGCTGTTTGATGTTTATAATTATGTAGTTGTACATAAACTTTCTTTCTCTGAATTTTTTTTTTTTTAGCATTCTGAAATTCCAAACAGCAACTCTAAAATTCAAACTTGAATAGAAAACACTTGTCAGTTTATCGATTTAGTGTGAAGTAAAATGATAACACTAACAAGGAACGTCTTTGATAGCTTGAAATAGAGGGATTTGAATGTGCATATTTTTCAGATGCTTAAGAATGTCAAAGGACATTTCTTCTTGGGATATAGGCTTTCCTATGGTGAGCCTTTGTGGAGAAGGAACTAAGGTTTTAACATTAGTTTTGCTGGATTTTTGAGTTGATTGGGTGGTATTTTACAATGTAGCCTCTGGAAGAGGTGTTGATGTTGTAGGAGTGTATGCAACTTCTATGATAATAGGATGTTCAGGTGTAGGTAGAGTAGTACCAGAACTCAAATGGATATCAGATATCTCAAGGGCGTAGGCAGGGTATTGATGTGTATCAGTAGTATACATTGGATGTTGTTGTTGTTTTCTATTTGGATTTGGTTGCAGCTGAGTAGGCAATTGGGTTTGCTTTGGATTGGGGCTAGTGGCTATAGGAGGTGGAATTATTGCAGGAGGAGGGACTAGCGGTGGTAGTTGTCGAAAAGTAGGATTTTGGTTAGGCCATTGTGGAGGCCCCCCCCATTGGTTATTTGGCTGCCAATTTCCTTGTGGTGGTTGCCATTTATTTTGTTGGTTAGGCCATTGGTTATTTTTCCACTGGTTATTTTGCTGGTTAGGCCATTAGTTATTTTGCTAGTTAGGCCATTGGTTATTTTTCCACTAGTTATTTTTTTGGTTAGGCCATTGTTTATTCCAAGCTGGCTAAGAGTACTGAGAAGGATTCTGATAGCTTTCATTTTGCCATTGACTATTGTAAGGAGTTGAAAATTTTAATGGGTCTTGAGGTATACCTTTTCATGAATCCCATGGTCAACGTTGAGTAACAAAGAACACTTTCTCATCATCTCCTTCTATCTTCATGTACTCGGTAGGCAAATGTTGATTTTCCAGGTTTGCCACCAACTTGCATCCGCAGTCTTTCTTTTGTTTACGACAATGTGGATAGTACTTAGCTAGCTGCAATTTAGTGTCTGCATGTTTCTTCTTGGAATTCATGGTGTCAAGATGTGTAGAAACATCATTAATGATGTCTTTCTTGAAATTTGCTAGGAAATTAGATATCTCCAACTTAGAAATGCCTGAATTTCTCCCTTTAATGACTGTAGACTGATATCCTCTACTTTTCTTCCCAGTTGATCTAGAGTAGTTGAGAAATATTTTCTTGAGGTCATCCCAAGATGATTTGGATATGTCCACACTAGCCATGAGGTCCAATGCTTCCAAACAACTATTGTTCACTCCTCTCAAGAAGACTAGTTTCTATGAATCCTCCACCAGAACATGTTGGGGATTCTTCTGCATGGTGTATAAAAAATGTGAAACATAGTCCTCCAAGGTTTTGTCCTCTTTTTGTGACATTCTAAAAATGTCATCTCCCCTTGGGTCACTCCCCTTGCAATATTTTTTGTATTTCTTTAGAAACAGAGTCTGCATCTCATCCCATGTGCCTGTTGCATTTGCTCCTAGTCCCATGAACCATCGTAAGGCCGACTCCTTTAGTGTTTCTAGAAATAGCTTGAGTTTGTGGGCATCAGTGTTATAGTCAAAGCTACAACAGAGGATGTCAAACTCAAACAAAAAGGTGTCAAGATATTTGATTATTAGCCAATAAAACTTTAGAAGTGTAGCATAGGTATTTTTTTAGATTGGCATTGTTTATAAGGCTTGGTAGAGGAAATAGGAAAGTAGGTTGTGCCATTACTGGAGGTATTGGGAGTTGGTGTTGCAGTTGGAAAGGAATATTAGCCATAGGATTCTTAACAATAGGTGCATTTGGGTCATAATTATCAAGCAAGCTAGTCAATATCTCAGTGAAAGGCCAAAGACCACTTATATCAAAAGGCTCTGCTCCAGCGGAAGATGCTACAGGAAACTTGGGACTTGTGTCAACAAAAGGAAACTCAACTTCTTCAACTTGCTAATTCAAATTCATAGGCTCTCCTAGAAGAAATCTACCATATTCATCTCTTCTTCTTCACCTTCGATGCATGCAAATGAATTCTTTACATTGGTGAAGAAAATTTAAAACTACAACCACTAAAAACTATCTTAGAAATAATAATGACTCAGAAAGTTTCTTAGTTTGACACCATCCTCGGCAACGATGCCAAAAATGAACTGCCTCACAATAGGTTCTTAGTAATCATCCCCAAATTGTCTCTTAGGAATAGATTATTCAATCTAAGGATCACTTCTCCCCACCATGAGGTGCATTTAGTTTTTCAACCCAGGGACGTATACTTGAAATGGTACGACACAGTATGTGCACTAAGCTTTTTAAAGAGTCACTCTACCTATGCTGTAGGAAAGTAAAATACATGAAAGGAATCTATGCTAGGGATACAAGAAAAGGAAACACACCTACTCCTTACTAAAATGAACACTACAAATTGCAAACTCTACTTAAACCTATTCTTTCAACCTAGAGCATTCACTATAACTATCCTTGCAAGTGCTGCAGGAACATTCACAAAGTACAATGCTGCAGGAAGAAACTGTAATATTCTATCTAGAATACTGGAAATGTAGGAAGTAAATATATTCTACTTCTAATATAATCCACCTCCCAAGTGGGCCCCCTTGGTCAGCTTCAGCTAATCTATGAATATGGAATATAAACCAAATGTTACTTCATTGTATTCCAAGAACTGATTACATGAGAATGGTATGTGAAACTGAAAATGAACTTGTTGCGCAAGATACAATTAGAACATTGTATTCCAAAATCTCCAAACTTAAAAAATAACAGTCTCCTCCCTATAAATAGAGGATTGACTTCTTTATTGTAAAATAGAAAAGGAACCTTCTAACTGAAACTACGCCAAAGAGAAAAATAGGAAACACAACAGCCCACGACATATGTAATGAAGTTTGGGTGACCGAGTCAACATGCTGGAAGTTCACAGCTGGTCTTTATCATTCTCTTTGAATGTTGTTGACCACTCCCAAGTGACTCCTATTTCCTAGCAGGTTAGTTATCATGCAAAAATATTCATACAAATAGCCTAATCAAATTAATCCAGATATTAGAACACACATTCTAACTATTATATGAAATACTGCAATATATATAATATTGGCACAATATGACATATCTATTCAACCCATAGGTTTAATAGTTCTATCTATACTTTGACATGAGTTCAACTGATTATAAGTCCACAATTGTTCTGGTAATACTTAAAAATAGAGTATAAAGACTAATACAATAGAGACAATAAATGGTCTCATCAGACAACATGCATATGTTTATAGTTAACATGCAGATTCTTCAAACATTTACAAACAAAAAGTTAACAACATGTATAAAGGTGAAGTTCATTTCTCAGTCAATAGTGACAACGTGCTTATTTTTTATGTTTCACTTCAAGATGAATGGAAAAATCCATGTGGGTACCTCAGTTCAGACAACATGAGAGCTACAGAACAGAAGACAAAATAGAACTTGTTTTATGCTACGAAGAAAGAGTCAACAAAGATTCAAGTGAAATACATTTATTTCAAACATACAAACATTTGAATAAAACCCCAATTTATTGCTAAAAATATGTAAATCCTTATAACCCAGAAATGATGGAGTTATTTAAACCCAAGATTCTTAATAATATGCAAAAAATTCTTAGTTATTGATTATAACTGAATGCATTTTTAAAATAAAAAAAACTACATAAGGAGTAAAGATTACTTATCTGGGTGTTCAAAGTGCGATAGAGGCCAAGTTATTTTATGCACCATGAGTTGGGGATAATTCTGAAGATGTGGCTGGAGGATGTTGATCTTCAAGACAAAGTTAATAAAATTCAACTCTACATCTTTCAACCACAGCAAAGACCGATTCCAAACTTACGATGGTTAACTCAAGACTTCAAAACAGATGGAGCTCAAGTTCACTGCAAACAATGGAGGCCGAGTTCAATATGCCAACTTTAAACTCTTAGTGGAGCCCAAGTTAGAACCAAGGAATAACATGCAATGCCAATTTTATGGCGGGTTCAAAAATCCCACATCACAAACAATAAAAAGGTTGAGTTTCTAATATATATCATTCAAATACATCAGTAAAGAATGTGGTAAAGAGGTAGAGTTTGAGTTGACTCCAGCAAGAAAAGAGAAGCCAAGTTCATACAAAGGGCTCAAGTCCAACTAAAAAAGAACATGCAGAGAATAGTGCCATTCTTATGGCATAAAAACCCAAGGTAAAGAACAGGGGAGGCCAAGTTCACTACAAGAAGAGAAGCTGAGTTCATGCAAACTTAAAGCTTCATGCTGTTATGGCATGCATTTTTTACTCTAGTCCAAGTCAAAGTGAATCCATGGTAGATAGACTAAAGAACTCCAATTCAAGTAAAGGTCATCTAGTGGTGTGAAGATCTAGCTCACAGCCCAGCAAACAATAGAGAGCTTGAGCTGAAAGATGCATATTGCTTACTTCTTAACCCGCAAATACCAAAGAGAAGTAAAGAAAACTATAGTATGCCATGAATGCCAACTTTCAAAATCACATGGTGAACTCTAGATGAGCTTGCAGATTAAAGAGGAAACCATAGAAAAAGTATAGAAATCCTCAGCATGGTGGTGCCAAAAAGCAACAAAAAACCCAAAAGACACAAAATGCAAAATGAGATTCAATACAATAATGCCTATGTCAAAATTGATAAAACTTTGGAGTCCACAGCGCAGAATGAGTTAAAGGTTCTGTCAACCATAGTGCAGGGCAACTCTTCATCAAGTGCCATGACAACTCCCCAAATCCCTATACAGCTCAACCACCAGTTGATATTTTGCATTGAACTTTGGTCATGTTGACCATAGTAAGGATAGGGTGGTTAATACTTGCTTAGGCCTTAAGCATAGTTAGGGTTTTATCATATAAGATGGCGGTTTGGGATTTTTAATATTATCTTTGTGTTTTAATATATATTTTGTTATATATTAAAGTATATTGTAATAGATTTAATTCTCCCAAGATATCAATGTTATATAGTGATGTAAAGATGTAAATCAAACATTAGGAGATATAAGTCTAGGGCTATATTTTAGGCATGGATTATGCCTTAAAATTAGGGATTTTGAAATCATGGAGGGATTTTTAGAACCTATATCTTAGGGACACCATTTGAGCCTAAAAATTAGGGATACCTTTCTATTTAGAAGCACCTTTTGAGGGGGGATCTCATTTTCACAATTAGCCTTGGAGGCTATATAATTGAACTTTTTATTCATTTGTACGGGTTCAAAATTGGAGAGAGAAGCTGTATTAGTGAACATATCATTCCTTTGCACTTTTTTTAGTATTTTGTAACCAATTTTGAAAATTTTGAAGATAATAAATCTGGCCTTATTATTCACATATCTTTTTTTATTTCTGTCACCAATCCTTTCAAGTTTTTTTGCATTTAAGTGTTTATCCCTTTCAAGCATACATTAGTGAATTGCTATAAATTTCTATTCTAAGTTATAAAGAATTAAACTTTCGTAGAAATTACTTTTTCGCTAGTTGAATTCCTACCATTAGTGGCACCAAACCCTAATAGTAGCTTTTGAACCATCCTAGGTGTTGAGAAGTGAAAATCATTGTAGAATTTAGTAATGTGTGTCTTGTAGGTACAGTCTTTCAATTTTGATAAATCTGAATCCATCTGTTGTATCACATTTTTTAATTAGTATTCTTTTCATAATTTCTCCTTCTCCCTTTTCCAAAAACCATAAAAAATTTAATATTTAGGTGATATCCCAAATCAAATAGGAACCGACCTAAAATCCAGAGATTCATTCTCTCATCCACCTAGGATAATGTTTCCACGTTTCAACAGGATGGCTAGATTTTGCATCCAGCTATAGGCACAATCCTGATTGACAACAATTGTCTAGCATTTTTCATGACATCAATCATTCTTACCATCTATGTCTCTTGACCGATTTGCAAAGATTTAACTTGTCCAGCCAGATGTAGATTGATTTTAGTTAGGCTTGTGATGCTTTCTTCTGATGAATCTGATGCTTTTCTTGTAGTTGATCCTGAAGACTCAAAGAAATCTAGTATCTCTTCCTCATGATAATTTGTCTCATTACAATGAGATGCCATATTATTTATTTCATCTAGCAGTTGTCTCATGCTTATTCTAGCTTCTTTATACTGTTCAAAGAACATCTGAATTTCAAGCTTTTTATTCTCAATATTTTTATCAAGTCTATACTTCTCCATTGTATGATATTTTCTCTTAAGCCTTTAAGCTTTTCAAGAAGAGACTTATCTCTGATACCAATTTTTGGGATTAATGGGAAGTATGTACTGAGAGGGGAGGGGTGAATCAGTACCTCTAAAACTTTTGTATCCCTTTATCAATTAACCTTAGTAATCAATTGCATATCCATTCAATATGATTTATACTATCTTGTTGTGAGTTATATCAATCCATAACATTAACATACATGTGAACATTAATAGAAAAATTCATGAAATTAAATTGACACATAACACAAGATATGATATCACAGAAAACTTTTGTGAGGAAGTAAAAAACTGTAGTGGCGATCGCACCCACAAAATCTTCACTATCTGTAGATTAGAAGGGGTCGGTTAAGGCTTACAATTTGATCACTTTTGATAATCTACCCTATTAGGATTATTGATGGAGACTTTTTAAATTCTAATCTTTTAAGAGCTTTATCAACACTGTTGAGTGTGCACTCAGTTAAGAGATTTGATGTTGGATGGTTAAATCCACCTTCCTTGAAAGGATTTTTACACTTTTCTCCACTTGTTAGAATGATAGAAAATTACAAATTGACCTGGTAAATTCAATCTCCTATTGCTGATATAGATCATATTTAGTTCACATAAAAATATTATCACCTTAATTGTGATTGAATAATACCTCTGATTCTCGGTATGCTCTGTTCTCTGTTCTTGCTAGCCAAATTCATCTTTTGTTGTCCCTGTTCTTGAAACTCTCAATTTGAATCCATAGATGTGCTCATTATGTTCTCATATCTCTTTACATCATCTATTCATCCATTGCAATGAATTATTTCATCATCTATTTATAGATGGATTGACTTCATCGAATTATGATAAAAACAATGTTAACTCTAAGATCAGGTTTACAACTTATACCTAGATCTCCTAGTCTATGTGTTTTAAATTAGTTAGACTGATTAAAGAACTTACCTTCATGTATCTTGTCCCTAAAGAAATGGATTTAAAACAATTAAATATCCTATAAATAGAATACACATGATTTATCTGACGTAGAAGTCAGATCCACTTTTTGCAGGCTGCAACTGACTTTCGGTTCTATCTGTCAGTCATGCTTGATTGTCCTTTAGTTTTGTTCTGTCGGTTAAGCATTGTATCTATATTATCGGTCTGCACTATAAATTGCATATCAGGTTCCTCTATCAGGTTCCACTTTATCTTTCTGAATTTTCAATTTCGGTTTACACACTAACATGTGTCATCGGTTCTCTTTATACTTAGTCATCTTCGGTGATCTCTTAGTATCTGATCTTTGGTTAGCTCAATCCTGTCTTTCGATGTATGCTTACCAAAAGTGAAGTTTTCATACTAATGGAAAATTAATTTCATCATTAATTCATGTACCATCTTTTATAATTTTTACCTTATTGACATTTAATTTACTTTGTGCATCCACATGTTTATTCTATCATCATAGTGAAGCAGCAGTCATTTTACTTTAATTTCCCTTTCGCCATATTGCAAGTCCATATTTTTGCTTTGGAAAAATGGAGACAATATTTTTCTATTTTGCAAGTGGTCACAATTTCCTTCACTAAATAATGATTTTTTTCCACTTCGCAATGTCCTTAAAACTCACTTGCAAAATAGCAATATTTTGCTATATCACAACCCTTTATTTTATACCCTGTGAAACAATGATGACTTCGATGTTTCGTGGCCCCTCCTTTTGGCACTTGCAAAATAGTGAGATATATAGGAACCAAGGGAAATTTGGTTATTAATACATTTTCAAATGTTATGATGACACTTATGGTTCACTTTTGAGGAAAACAATACTCTTTTGGGATCAAATCACATAAATCTCATGATGACCTATAGAAATTTTTTTCATATAGGTTTTGACCACTTGTGGGTT
Organism: Thuja plicata; assembly: GCA_018584345.1. Lineage (NCBI taxonomy): Eukaryota > Viridiplantae > Streptophyta > Pinopsida > Cupressales > Cupressaceae > Thuja > Thuja plicata. Next base: position 3,249,403 of record MU226848.1, read on the forward strand.
GAAATTTGCAATGGATAAAAATGATTTGAATATAGATAGAAATATAAAGAGGTATGAAAAATTCTAAAGAAAACATTGATACATATAATATCTAGCCAAAAATAGGGGGTTTCTATTTCGGGATGTGTATTGGGAGGGGGTGACAAGAAAGGAGTATAGGGAGATATTTTTTCAAAATAGGTGAACTCTTTAGTATGCCACGAATGCATGTGCTATAACCTAGGTTCACTAAGTGAATCTCCTCTATGATCTATATTCTATCATTGTTTATTTCTCATGATTTCCTATTATACATTTTGGTGAACCCGAACCTTTCATGCATTATAACTTTTATGTTGGTTAGTTAGATCTTGCATGCATCTAAAATCTCAAAAAGAATAAAAACATTGTCATTTTAGTATTTATATTAACTTTTCACGCATTTTCATTATCTTAGATCTACTTCTATCATGCTTTCATTATCTTATTTGTTGCATCTTAAAATCCTAAAAAGAGAAAACATTGTTGTCTTTTCATTTCTTGTATTTCATTTATATTTGGAAAAATAAAAAAATAATTGCATTTCATTAGGTTTTTATCTTGTTTCAAACATGTATGGTTTCTTTATCCATGAGTATTTTAATTATTCCTTTAGTATTCATGATGTTAAGAACTCTTATGAGTTGTCTAGTAGTGAAGATTTTGTTATGACACATGAAGCCCTTGATAATTTTGACTCAACTAAATCTTCCTCTACATCTCTTCAACCAACATTTTACCATAAAATGCTTACCTTGATTCCTTTGAATAAATTTATTTTCAACATTGAAACACCTAAAGTAGTTATCCATGCTCAAATTACGATAACCAATAATCCTATGATAACTGTCAAAGGATGCACTCAATCAAATTATTTCCAAATACCTAATACACCTGTGATTACTGTTTAGGGTTATCCTCAAAAAAATTCTCCTTAAATTTTCACTACACCTATCATTATGGTTAAATAATATAATCAACAAAGTTCTTTTCAAACTCTAAACAAGCTTCTTATAACTATGAAAGGAAAATCTCAAATTCCTTTGGATTTTATTAAGGATTACCATGCGATGCATCACACCTATCATACATGAAAAAATCATCAACCATCTAATCTTATTTTTCCTACTTATTTACCACCTTCTCAACCTATGCTTCCTCCAACACCACACTTATCTCCCAATCTTGGGAAGGAGTATGATTTGGTAGAAACATATTATTCCTCCTAAGATTTTCCTTTGGGAGTTTCTTAAAACTTCTCCTACATATCATGAAGCCTTGCAAAAAAATTTAACCACTCTTCCAAAATCACCACCTAATCAAGATAACATTAATTCCTTTTTGGAATGTATGCATTCTACTCTTGTCCCAATTCAGATTGTCTTTATTCATGATGATTTACCTTCTAAAGAAGTTATAGATCAATATGATTCTCTTATGATAACTAGCCTTATCAATGGTAATCTCATTCGTAGGACCTTAATTGATAATGGGTATGGATTAAATATTTTTAGTATGGACATGTTAAAAGAGATTAAAGCTGATATGTCAAATATTAAACTTAATTTTATTCCTATTCGTGGCTTTGAAAACATTACTTAGAAAACACTAGGTATTATTACCTTACCTATTAAGGTAGGTCCAACTATTCTAGACACTCTTATTAATGTGATGCCCGAATCTCTTAATTATAACCTTCTTTTGGGAATAACTTGGTTACATACTATGCGTGCTATTCCTTCAACTCTTCATCAAAAAGTCATGTTTATTTACAATAATTCAATTTACACAATTCTTGTAGATGATAGACTAAATAGTTGTTTGCATACTGAATCAAATAGTAAACCTGTGTCTATTAAAGAAAAATAAGATCAAGAATCTAAGGATGATCCTCCTTCTACTAATGTCATTTCTGATGATGATTGGGGATACTTAGATTTCACACCAACTTATATTAGAGCATACAAAGTCCAATCATTTGAACCAAAATAATCTAAACCTAACAAAAAATTTAAAACCACAATTCCTCTTTTTGAAGAGCTAAGTAACAACTTTGTTTCTGGTTTAGATCCTAAAAAAACTTTGGAAACTATTAAACCTAATTGCTATGAAATAGTTACTTATGATGCTCCATTAACTCTTTCATATATGGCTTCTCATTATGGTTTTGGTTATCATTGATTAGCGAAACATAGATTCAATGGGAATGGATGTGGAAAAAATGAACAAGGAATTCAAGTGCCCTTAAGAAATGAGGGGCATGAACATTCTTATGGATTAGGGTTTAATCCTTATAAGAAGCCACAATCAGTTACTCTCAATGTTAACACTATCTCTTTTGGACCTTTGAAAACCATGAATCCTCATCTCATTGATTTTAACCAAAAAATTTATTTTGATACATTTAGTAACAATGATGCTTTGGTTGAATTCTTGGGGGCATATGATGATCTCCCTTGTTTTAACACTTAAGTATACTTTGGAAAATATATTGATTTTACACAAAATTCCCCTTTGCCTATGGATATTTGCCAAAAGAGTAATCTTTTGATTATTGATACCATTGATTTGCAAATGGATCCTTATAATCCTAAAAAAGGTGATCAAGGTTAGAAAAATTCTACATGAGGATGAACGGGAAGAGTTTAGTTCTCTCCTTCTTGAATTCCCTGATGTCTCTATTTGGGCTTATTCTAATATTCCTAGAATTGATCCCAAAATTATCACTCATAACATTGTTCTTCTCCCTAATGATTTGGTGAAATAAAAGATACATAAAATTAATCCCAACATTGCTCTTCTTGTAAAAGATGAAATTGAAAAACTCCTTGACATTGGCTTTATTCATGCTATCGATTATTCTCCTTGGATCTCAAACATTGCAGTTGTATCTAAGGGTGACAATAAAATCAGAATGTGTATTTTTTGTGGTTCCACAACACACACCCTATTTTTTCCATTTGGCCATTGGGACCCCCTTTATTTTTTCTCTATTTTGTTCTTTTTTTTTTCTGGTTCTTTAGTTTTGTCTCCTGCTTGGGTTTTTGGATTTTCAACCTTTCTCTAGTATGGTTTTTCAAACTTGCAAACTTTTGGTGTTTGATAGAAGTATGAAATTTTGAATCTCCAGAAGGACAAAGACCCTACACTCTAAGGATAAGTCATATCAGACTTTCAGACACCAAAAGTTTGACATCACATGACTCATGGGTCTCACACTTTTGATTTCTGAAAGTGAGAAACCATGTGGTGACGTCAGGCGATCCAGAGTCTATAAAAGTGCATGAGGCCCTCCCTTTTCTTTATTCTATGATTTTCCTTTCAAGCATTGAGTTTTTTTTTCTTCTCTACCCCTGACGATTTTTGTTGTGATCTGCGACTGTTTGGATGGTTATTGCCTTGGTTTTGTTTGCCTCCATCCCTTCGAGCTCATTGTAGAATAATTTCTCCTTCCCTCATCAATTAGAGCTAGGGTTTTGAATTGGTTGGTCTTCCTTTCTGGTGTTCGGCTTTAATTTCTCTCTCATTGTACCTTTTTAGCAGTCTAATGGTTGTTAGGGTTTCCTTGGTTGCATCATTTGGGTTTTTTATTGATAATTTCTCTCAGGTTTGAGCCCCTTAGGGTTTTTTTGTTAGGGTGTTCTTCTTAGCTTCCTGGGCATGTCACGGGGTTCAACCCTTGAAAGGCCAAAAAACTTCATGGTGACTTTATAACTCGGCAGCATTGGTAAAATGACTAAGGTTGTTTTGGATGATCAAAATTTCAGTCTTCAAAGTTCCTACGTATTTCCAAAACACTGAAACTCAATCCAACCAAAGACTGCTTCGCCATTCATTTTAGAGTTTTGGATTTTTGGCCTCTGATGCTACCATCCATCTCTGAAGCACTAAATTTTTTCTCGTCCGCCTTTCCAAGCCTTCTCATCCTTTCACACATTCGACCTCTAAAATATCCACAAGATTATCGTAGTCCAAAATGCTGAAATCCTGCTGTCCTTCAGCTTTCCCTTTTCACTTTTTTCAGTCTTTTAGAGGTCGATCTTATCTTTGGTGACTAAATCCTTGAAACTCTGAGAAGCACAATTGGATTTCCTTTTTCCTATTTTAGGCTTCTGGGTTTGATTCTCTATTGGAATTGGTCTCTGATGTTGTTGTTGGCATTCATTTTGTGTCACTAATGTTAACATATGTTTCTATGGATGGAGATCAGACTAGTTATTATTATTGTTTGATGACTGACAGAAGTATACAGATACTGTATAGTTGATTCAAAGTGAGAGAAGATGGTGATGTGTACAGGGATATTTTTTGATCTTATGCCTAAGGTTTCATGGCTTAATATTGTCTATTGGATGAGTTATAGATGTTTTAGTGAAGATGGGGTACTGGACGGTGATAGTGATCTTTGACAGAGTTATTCTTTATGTTTTGAGTATAACTTACGTGCGATGTGGATTCAAGTTATGCAAGCTTAAGGGGTGGCAGAAGACATGTTAAGGAAGGTTTTTTATGTTTCACAGGTTGTAGGACTCTTTGTGACATCAGCTATCATGTGTGTTTTGGAGGACACCTATTTGGGGCCAAATTTAGATATGAAGCGAGTATTATAGATTGCAAGCGTGGATTATGGATCTTGGATTATATTTGATGAATTGTAATTAGTCTCTTTTTTTGTTGTTGGAATTCATATTTTTTCACTGATGTCAACATATGTTTCTATGGATGGAGATAAGATTGGTTATTATTGTTGTTTGATGACTGACAAAAGTATACAGATATTGTACGGTTGATTCAGAATAAACAAAGATGGTGATGTGTATAGGGATATGTTGTGATCTTATGCCTAATTTTACATAACTCAATATTGTATATTGGATGAGTTACATATGTTTTAGTGAAGACTAGGTATTGGATGGTGACAGTGATCCTTGACAAAGTTAGTCTCTATGTTTTGAATATAACTTACGTGTGACGTGGATTCAAGTTATGTAAGATTAAGGGATGGAAGAAGACATGTTAAGGAAGGTTTTTTATGTTTTGTGGGTTGTAGGAATCTTGGGGACGTCAGTTGTGGTGTGTTTTATAGAGGAGACCTATTTGGGCCAAACTTCAAATATGAAATGTGTATTATGGATTTTGAGCATGGAATACGGACCTTGGATTATATTTGATGAATTGTAATTGATGTTTACTTTTTATAAGTACCATGTGTATCTTAGAAAGGGGTTAAGTAATTATTTGTACATTAGGGAAACCTAATTGTCCAACCTAATTGATTATTGTAATATGGTATATAGAAGAGAGATTTTGTTATTGGAAAGTATGATTGTGGAAGAGATAATGAAGTGTGGAAGTTGCGAGATTTTTTGTGCAAAGTCTACTAGATGTAGAGTAGAGGTTGTGATAATGTTACTTCATTGGAACTAACCAAGAAAAGAAAGTTTCTATTAGATAGTTCACTTGATTGTATAGCTCTTTTACATTTATATTTCAGACTATAAGTCTCGAGGGTGGATTTAACCTTCTTTAGACAGTGTGCCTGGGTAGTGAGCCCATTGTTAATCTTAACTCCTAATAGGGTCTGTCCTTTAACAAGGACTATATACTGTAATGCATCAATAAGCTCCTAACTGGGATACTATACCCTCAGTACATCATTTTTTGGTGCTAATTCCCACTAGGGTTTTATCTTTAATAAGGTTTCCTCGACAACAAAGGATTGTGTTGGCATTTATTGTGCTATCATTTGGATTAAAGTTTTTGTTTATAAATTTTAATTTTTAATAATCTATCTCACAACTTATTCACCCCCCTCTCATTTGTGTTGGTGGATTTTTATTCCTAACAATTGGTATCAGAGCTACTAGTCCTCAGAGAGAAATCTTAACAACTTGAGGTGATTTTGAAGATGAAGGTTGAGGATGAACTAGATAAAGCTATTGATGAAGAAAGGAAGATATTTTCATATAATATGGTCGCAAGAGAAGCACTAATTAGTGCACTTTGTTAAGGTAAATTCACAGAGGTTAAACATTTGGATTCTACACATGACATTTGGAAAATATTAGAAGCACTATATGAGGAGGTAAGTTTACTAAGTAGGCAAAGTTGCAGACCTGGAAGACAAGGATGGAAATTTTGAAAATTAAAGATGATGAAAATATTAGAGCATATGTACATAGAGTTACTGAGGTTGTTATTTGGATCAGAAACTTTGGAGGCACATACGATTAGGAAGAAGTTATCGCAAAAAACCTTAGATCTTTGACACCTATTTACAAGACTAAAGTGAAAGCTATAGAAGATATCATACCTTTGACAATGAACTTTAATAGAGAGATGTTGATTGAAAAATTAACTACTTTTGAGGCTACAGAGCTGGGAGATTCATTACCTAAATTTGAGACAACATTCAAGGTGTCTGTGAATAAAAATAAAAGGACTTTATCAAGAACTACAAGCACCAGCAATAGTGAGTTGAGAGAAGAGCTTGTTGAATATGATGATGATTGGGAATAGATACAACATGAGGAAAGAAAGTTAGATGAAATTGTGGCCCTAGTCACTAGAAGAGAAAAGAGAGGTAACTGTAAGTTTGAAGGAAATTTACCTCTAAAATGTTTTACATGCTATAAGATAGGTTATTTTTCATCTAGATGTACTACATGGGTTCCAAAGCATAAATATAAGTTTTATAAACCTAAGTATTCTAAGGATAAGGAATGTTACTATGCTAGTGAAGGTGTTTACGATGATGATGTTATTTATTATAATGAGATTGGATTTATTTCTATCAAGGATGATAAACCTATTCATTAAGAAAGAGCCTTAGTGTCACATGTTTAAAAGAAATCTGAATGGGTCATAGACAGTGGTTGTTCACACCATATGACTGGAAATAGAAATAAACTGTTAAACTAACCAACTATGATGGTGGTGTTGTGATATTTGGTGACAATACTCCTAAGCTTATCATTGGAGTTCGATCTATTTCTCTAGATGGAAAGACCAATACTAGCAATGTATTACTTGTTGATAGACTTAAGCATAATTTGTTGAGTGTTGGAAATCTAGTGGACAAAGGCTATCAATTGAAATTCATTGATTGGAAATGCTCTATCAGAAGTAAGTCAGGAGATTTAATCACATTTGGTACTAAATCTAGAGGTAATGTATTTGAATTAAATACATCTGAGGCTTCTTCTTTTTTTGCGAAGGTTGATGACAGTTGGTTATGGAATATAATATTTTGTGATGTGAATTTTGATAATATTGTGAAGGAAAGTATGACTAATGTGGTTAGAGATATACCAATATTGTGATACCATCTAATAGAATGTGTAGAGAATGTGTAATGGGGAAACAAACTAGAAGCAATTTTAAAAGAAAATCTTACTCAGCAAAAGGGAAGTTGGATCTAGTGCATACAGATCTGTGTGGTCCTACAAGAACAAGATCTTACTATGGTGAAAGGTATTTTATACTTTTTTTTTACAACTTTTCTAGGATGATGTGGTTTACATATCTAAGAGAGAAATCAAATGCGTTTGAAAAATTCAAGATATTCAAAGCAAAAGTTGAGAATGAATCATGCTTAAAGATAAAATGTTTGATATCAGATAGAGGTTGAGATTTTACTTCAGAATTATTCAATACCTACTATGAAGAGCATGGAATATATACACAAATATATTCTCCTAGGACATCACAACAAAATGGGATAACAGAGTGGAGAAACAAAACAATATTAGATGTTGGTATAACCATGTTGCTGGAAGGAAATGTATCACATATTCATTGGAGAGAAGTTGTTGGTAATTCTATGTATACTTTGAATAGAATTCATATCAAAGAAGGTATAAGTAAGGCTCCTTATGAGTTATGATTTAATCATACTCCTACTATGAAATATTTTAGAATATTTGGTAGTAAATGCTATATCAAAAGAGATGATGAGATAGGAAATTTTGATGCTATAAGTGATGAAGGGATATTCCTTGGTTATTCCACTAAAAGAAAATCTTATAAATGCTTCAATCTGAGATTAAGAAAGATGGTTGAAAGTGCTAATGTGAGGATTGATGAAAATTCCCAGATTCAAGAAATAATATATAACTGCAACCAAACTACAGAAATCAAGGAGGTTACTAAAGACTAAGAAGAACCTTTTGAGATTGACTTTGAGATCGAGGTATGTTAAGATGACTCAAATGATCCTACTGAAATTCCTAAGACTCTGAGGTATGTTAAGAAAAAACATGCTGAAGATCAAATTATTGGAGATGCAAATAGAGGAATGATGGCAAGATCAAGATTAAGAGATGAAATTTGCGTGATTTTTAAAGTTGAACCAAAATTAACTGATGAGGCATGTAGAGATGGATCTTGGCCTAAAGTTATGTAGGAAGAACTAGAACAGATAAAGAAAAATAATAGTTGGGAACTAGTTCTTAGACCTAAATATAAGAATTTTATAGGAACTAAGTGGGTTTTCATAAATAAGATGAATGAAGAAGGAATGATTGTAAAAAATAAGGCAAGACTAGTTTGTAAAAGTTAATCGCAACAAGAAGGTATAGACTTTGAAGAAACATTTGCTCATGTTGCTAGGCTTGAGGTTGTAATACTATTTCTTTCTTATGTTGCACACAAAGACTTCAAAGTATATCAAATGGATGTAAAATCTGAATTTCTAATTGGAGATCTAGAAGAGGAAGGATATATTGAACAACATGACAGATTTCCTTTAACAAAAGATGAGGAAATGGTTTTCAAGTTGAAGAAAGCTTTTTATGGACTAAAACAAGCACCAAGAGCATGATATGCAAGATTGGATAGGTATCTACTTCATCTTAGCTTCAAAAAAGGTAATGCAGATAGCAATTTTTACTTAAGAACTATTGAAGATGGAATTCTAATAGTTGAAGTTTTTGTTGATGATATCGTTTTTGGAGGAAATGATGTAATGAGTAAAAATTTCTCTAAAGAAATGGAAACTAAATTGAGATGTCAATAATTGGTGATATGAAATTTTTCCTTGGATTACAAATTATTCAAAACAAGAGTGGTATTTTTATTTCTCAAACAAAGTATCTTAAAGAAATGTTGAAAAGGTTTGGAATGGAAGATTGTAAACCTATTGGAACACCTATGGTTACTGGTCACAAGCTTACTACTACTAATGAATCTCAGAGTGTTTTTCAGAAAAAGTAGAGATCTATGGTTGGAGGCTTACAATATTTGTCTCACACCAGACCAGATATTGCTAATGCAATTGGAATTGTGGAAAATATCAATTAGATCCTAAAGAGACACACCTTGCTGCTCTGAAAAAGAATATTTAGATATTTCAAAGGTGTTAGGACTGCAAAAATTTTCCATGGTTCTAAGTTCTTCTCATGTTTATATAATATTTAAGCATGGTTCTTAAACTCTATTTTTCATTGGTTCCAAGCCCTTGGTTCCTTTTTGGTCAAAAAACCCTAGGTCTCTCATGTATTTTATAAAATGATGTTACCTTTTTTGGGAGCCACTTAAGTTTTATTAGGGCATTGTGCCTTAAGTTATCATGTGTGGGGCCTACATTTTAATTTTATCCTATTGCCCTAGTGGGGTATGTTTTAATTTTTTCTAAGTCCAAAGTCCCTGCGGTGTTTTATTTACCACAAGATATCGATCAGTTTCCTTTTGATCCAACGGTAGGCTTAATGCCTTGAACATAAGATGTACCAAAGTTACTCATAGCGGCATTACAGAATAGTGAGAAGTGTCTATTTGAAGATCCATTTTAATTGGGGCCTAAAGGTAAAGTCAAGACAAATCTGATTCAATCTGACGGTTGGCATGATCCTACAATTAAAAGTTGCAGGGAAGATATTCTTCAAAGAAACACACTTGTGTGACGCGTGGAAAGTGGTGGGACCAGGATAGAGCCAAAGGAAGGTAATATATGGTTAGATCTAAATTTATCTAATGGATGGTGTGATTCCTTGATGCGGAGATGCTAGTTGTTGATCCACCAAAAAATCACACTTTGTTGACACGTAGCATATGAGATCATGGGTCCAGTGGCTTTGAAAAGGGATATTGTTCGGTCTGATCTGATTTCATCCAATGGTTGGAACTATTCCTTAATCAAAATATGTTTGTTGTTTATTCTTTTTGAAATCACGTCCATTTGATGTGTGTCATATGGTGGGTCCTGGTCAGAGCTGAAGCATGAAATAAAGGTAAAAAAGATCAGATCTAATCAAACGGTAGGCATAATGCCTAGAACAAGAGGTGCATGATGTTTATTCTTTATGGAAACACACATGAATTCCATGTGTCCAATATGTATTCAAATCAAATTTGATCTAATGGTGTGCATGATCCCGTGAAAAAAAGATGAAGGAATTTTATTCACCATGGAATCACGTCTTTGCAACATGTGTCCATATTAGATCATGGGTCTAGGATTTTAAAGAGGTTAAGAACAGTCAGATAAAAGAAGAGCTAATGATAGGTGTGATGCTTTGATCCCGAGTTTCTTGTTAGATATTCATTATGGGTTCATGCCTGGGTGACGTGTGTGTAGTTTGATGAAAAGGGTGAGGTGGAACCAAAGGTGCTATGAGGAACTTCCATGTGTCCTAAGCTTATGGGCTCGTGGGTGTTTTAAAGGATGATCAATGACACTATTTTAAAGATGGATTTAAAGTTTGATCTAGGTCATTAATAGTGTTTTCCGCACCAGGGCTGACCGTTATAATAGATATTTGAATTTCTAAATATTTTCTAGATGGTTTTGAAGAGGTGGTTTTGTGTTTTATGTTGTATGAGAGTAGATGGATAAATATGTTCTTCTAGATCACATTTATGTAGCTATGGGATGCCGAAGGGTGGAAATTTGGTTGCTCATAATAATTTTATGTTGAGAAGTGATGGTTTAGGGTTTCTAATATGATTTGCAAGCCATTTATAGCCCTAGGGAACTATTCTCCAACATCCTAAGGTGATTGATGGCTACACATCAAATTGTACATAGAAATGAGTGAAGAAAAAGTTTCTACTTGATGAAGGCAGGAAGTTTAGTATTTGTAATGAGTTATTACTTTTTGTGTCTTGTAGTAACTTGGTTGTTGGATCTTGAAATAAATGATCTAAGGCTTGTTGCAATCCATTTTCTATAAAAGGATTTCCAAGATCATTTAGAAAGGGCTAAAAAATCATAAAGTATAGAAAAACATTGAGTTGCATTCTTGTTTCCAGTCAGTGATATAGAAGATTTGTATCTAGACTATGTCAATAGAGAATAGAAAGTTTCAGGTCTTTTGCATTTATTGAAGCGGTGTATATTTTGAATTAGATTAATATAGGAACATTATTCTTCATACTTAATACAAATATTCTAGATTCAAGTCTCTCCTTTGTGCCTATTTCTTGAGTTGTGAATTTTTTGATTCATTGCATAGAGTTTATATATGTGTATGTTGTTAATCCTTAGTTTTTATATAGGATCAAATTAAATATTGCTCTAGATAAGACATAGATTCATTTGGTATGCACAAGGATTTTATAAGAAGTGTTTGGTCTGGGTTAGTTGTATGTATGGCTTTGAATCTTTAACAATAGTTGGTTTTTGTGTTATGCATCTGCATTAGAGATATTGCCCAATGGATAAAGAATTGATCAGGAATTAGTACCTTCTATAGTGATACATGTTTGATTGGGTTTGGCTATATTCTGTAAATTTTAAATAAAAACCATTTTAGAATCCTTTTGATTTTTATAGTTGTAGGTTGTATGTTCTTCATGGAAATTGAGAGTTAATGAATGAGTGGTTATCATTTAGTACTTACCATTTTCTGTTGTTTAAATCCAGAGAGAGTTGTAAAGTGTTTTATATTGAGTTGGATTAGGTGTAGCCACCTTGGTCTTGTAGAACCAAAAGTGAAAAGGGAAGTCTTGTCCCTATAGCTGGTCCAGTTACCTTAGATTTCCCCATATTTAGAATTAACCATTCTTCAAAATCCATCTAAAGTTATATTGGTATCTTGTAAAGTGTAAAACATTTTAAAACACCAAAAAAATGAACACTAGATTATGGCTTATGGTATAATAAATATGATGATTTTGATTTACATGCTTATATTGATGTTGATTGGGCATGAAATATTGATGACAGAAAGAGTAAAACTGGTAGTTCATTCTTTCTTTGGAAAAGATTGGTTTCTTGGTTAAGTAAAAATAAATATTGTATAGCTCAGTCTACTATTGAATCTGAGTATGTTGTTGGTGCTATAAATTGCACACAGATTGTTTGGATGAAACAAATGCTGAAGGATATTGCGATAACTTTTGATGAGCCATTGGTTATCCATTGTGATAACACTATCATAGTGAATATGTCAAAGAATCCAATAATGCATTCAAAGACTAAACATATTCCATTAAGTATCATTTCTTGAGAGACAAGGTAGCAGAGAATGAGATTAGATTGGAGTATATTATCACAAAGGAACAAATAGCAGATATATTTACAAAACCTTTGCCAAAAGATGCCTTTGAGTATCTCAGAGGTATGCTTGGGGTGCAAGCCCCTCCTTGCAAGAAATAAATTGATGTAGGAATGCATCACTCCAGTTGCTTTCATAAATATATCATATTTTAGACTTGATGTATGGATCTACTCGTTAGGGGGAGTGATCACAGGAACATTATAGAATATATTTGGGTGATTTTGCACCTAGGTGTTAGAGACATGAAAATTTGAAAAAGATACACCTTGCAGAGGAAAGAAGAAGAGTTATGGAACCCTTTTCTGTTACTGTCAAAGAGGGAGAGATTCTATGAGAAAATCCCTACTGTTTTAGGGAGAGCTGTGATGAGGATAATAAGAAGATTGTATTGAGAGAGTACTTTTGGGATGATGGATTCTCCCATATGTTTTTATCAATGCCAAAGGGGAGATTGTTGGAATTGGTCTCATATGTTGTTGTTGGCATTCATGATTTTTCACTGATGTCAACATATGTTTCTATGGATGGAGATTAGACTGGTTATTATTGTTGTATGATGACAGATAGAAGTATATGGATATTATACGATTGATTTAGAATGAGAAAATATGGTGATGTGTATAGGGATATGCTGTGATCTTATGTGTAAGGTCACATGGATTAATATTTTCTTGGATGAGTTACAGATGTTTTAGTGAAGACTGGGTACTAGATGGTGATAGTGATCTTTGACAGATTTAGTCTCTATGTTTTGAGTATAACTTATGTGTGACGTTGATTCAAGTTATGTGACCTTAAGGGATGGCAGAAGACATGTTAAGGAAGGTTTTTTATGTTTCACGGGTCGTCAGACTCTTGGTGATATCAGCTATGGCATGTGTCCTGGAGGATACCTATTTGGGGCCAAATTCATATGTGAAGCGTGTATTATGGATTGCAAGCATGGGATACGGATCTTAGCTTATATTTGACATGAATTATAATTGATGTTTACTTGTTATAGGTACCGTGTGTATCTTAGCAAGGGGTTAATTAATTATTTGTACATTGGGTAAACCTAATTGGCTGACCTAATTGATTAATGTAATAGGGTATATAGGAGAGATTTTTTCTTATTGGAAAGTATGATTGTGGAAGAGACAACAAAGTGTGGAAGTTGCGAGATTTTTGTGCAAAGTCTACTAGATGTAGAGCAGAGGTTGTGATAATGTTACTTCATTGGAACTGACCAAGCAAAGAAAGTTGCTATTAAATAGTTCACTGGATTATATATTTCTTATCCATTTATATTTTGGACTATAAGTCCTAAGGGTGGATTTAACCTTCTTTAGGCAGTGTGCCTGGGCAGTGAGCCCACTGTTACTCTTGACTCCTAATAGGGTATGTCCATTAACATGGACTGTGTATTATAATGCATCAATAAGCTTCTAACAAGGATAAATATTTCAACATGGATACTATACTCTTAGTACATCATTTTTGGGTGCTAATTCCCATCGGGGTTTTACCTTTAATAGGTTTTCCTCGAAAATAAAGGATTGTGCTATTGTGTTGTCATTTATTGTGTTATCATTTGTATAAGAGTTTTTTTTTATAAATTTTAATGTTTAATAATTTATCTCACAACTGATTCACCCCCCCCCCTCTTAGTTGTGTTGGTGGAATATTATTCCTAACACTCTCTAGGTTCTCTGAGGATTTTTTGTTAGTTTCTAGTGGTTTTTTTTTCTTTCAGTAAAATGTTGGCTAATGGCTGCATGTTTTCTTAAAGAATGCCATAAAAGATAGCTAGCTTTCCAATGAAGTACCTATTCAAAGGATATCATGTTCCCTCCATGTTTGGGAATCTCCATAGTGAGCTCACAGATACTGACATAGGAAATGTAAATTGCAATGAGTTTATCACCAGGTGCACCAATCCTAACGTGAGATCGGCTGAATGCACTTCCCTTGTGCTCTCTATCCTGGTTAATGTAGTGACACACGATATGTCCATCCTATCTTTGTATCTAACCATGACCTTAACACAACACTATGTTCCTAATGAGAGGGTAGTAAAGAATAAGATAGGAGACATTGTTCTAGACATCAAGCTTGATAACATTGAGGACTTCTTCCACCTACCAAAGGGTTTTGAATGGTTTTATGAATTTTTCATTAGCAAAGGCTTAGAGTGGTTCAAAAAAACACCTAGATTGCTTATGAAATAGTAAACAAAGAATACTTGATACAACCCCTTCCCAAGAATAAGATGGAAAGAATAGACCTAAGAAGGGGATACTTGAAAGATGATATCCAAGAAATAGTCACCATGTTAAGAAGGTTACATGGTCTCCCTAATCAATTCAACTTGAAAATCAGATGATTCTCCTAATTGAAATAATAAAGGGGAGAAGAGCTAGTTTTGATTGGGCTACATCCTGAGTCATAACCTAGATGATCAGTTGATAGAAGTGAAAAGCAATCCCTACTTCTACATGACTTCCTATGTGGTTTACTTACTAGATACCAAGTAAGAGTACCTAGGGTTAGTAAAGAGAGGAGTCTTTGGTCAACCAAATTCATGGTCATTCACTGCATATCCTCATCTATTTAGAAAATAGAAGATGAACGAAGATAGCCCAAACTATAGAATTTTCAATGACACATTTATCTTTGCAATCATTCAGTCAATCAAATGTTATTATGCCAAAAGACTCTTGGAGGAATTTTTTTCTAAGGTTCAAGCACTAGGGGTCTAGTGTATTCATTTTAAGAATTTCATATACATTAGAGTAGTAGGGTGCACTCTAGTACCAAAGAAGCTTCCCCAATATCCTTCTAACAAGTTAATTCTTTTGGAAATGGCTAGGCAATTTTTTGATGCCTACGAGAACATCAAACAAAAGAAGAAACACTACTGGGACTTCCCCATTCTCTATAGTACATGAATGTATGAAAGTCTCTAGAATTTGAGTGTGATTAATATCCCTTACAACCACTTGGATTAATCAAGACCAGGTTTGACCCTATTAGTACCTACAATCATATTATGGGTAGACATTATGTTCATGAGCCTCACCTTAAGGATCATTGGATGAATTCTATAGATGAATACAAAGTCAGGATCTGGGACTATTGTAGAATGTTCCTCAAGTTTTCACAAGCTAACCTGTAGCTTTTCATTCCACCAAAGATATGGGACATAGAGATGAAAGATATATTGGATCCTCTGTACAATAAAGATAAAATATATGCAAGGGTCATTTTGAAGTCAATAGTAGATAAGGAATAAAATGACAATATAGAATTCAAGGATGGGCATGTGGTAAAGTCCACCAAAGACTAGATTAAAAGTCCATTCAAAATGGACCCTATACTAATGAAGCCACAAATAGATCCACCATCCAAAGGAGACAAGCAAAAGGGAGAGAAGGTAGTAATGCCCAAGTTTAAAGAGGCAACCCCTCAAAATTAGAGATAGTCTACAGACATGATCTCCCATTCATGTATGGATCAAATCCCAAGGATAAAATAGAAAGGACAAGAATGGCTATAAGCATATCTCCACCTCCTGATCAACCACCAGTCGCACAAAGAAAAGCTCCTAGTTCAGGCTGATCTCCAACTGTAAAAATCATAAGACCCAGGGTCACCCAAGAAGAGAAGAGGAAGGCTTACAAAAGGAAGAGATCATGATTGATGTGGAAATAGGTGCACAGGTGGAGCAAGTAGATCCTAAGGATTCCCTTGGTCCCAATGAATTTTATATTTATGACTTTCAGAACCTCACAGGGTTCAAGAATCAAATGACAGACCAACTTGATCACACTACAGAGTTGAATGTGGGGGACATGTACCATTGGTCTCACAGGTGACTCTCCCTCCCCCTCCATCTCAATTCAATACTCCTATGGTTGAAAAAACATTTATACAACCATATTAGGGGAAGGAAATGAATACACAAATGCCTTCATCCACCATGGATTCTATATACATGGAGAAGGAAGTAGAGGTGCAAACTGCCTCAAGCCTCCCAAATGTCTATATATCACAATCAGAACAAAGGGAGTCATTGTAAGATACACTCATAGGTAAAGAGACTGGAGGGGACACAAATGCAGAAGAAATTTCATCCACTCCACCTCATATTCATACAAATCCTCCTCTTATCATTCCAACTCATGTGCACATGCCTCCACCTTCAGTTCATTTTCCCACTCCTCTGAATGTTGTTCAAATCCCCACTCCTCCACCTTCTACTCCCATTTATTCTTTAAAATCAATTACCCAAGATCCTTCATCCACATGGTCAACACCATCTTTAAAAGCAAGGCTGATATAGGTAACATGTCTCTGGGAAGAAATATTAACAAGTTTGTTTGAAGATGTTGAAGAGCCCCAAGTTGCAAAGAAGTCTATAAGGGAAGAAAGTACCCCTCCTTGTGAGGATGTACCTAAAGAGCCAAACACCACTACTGGGGAATGACTAGAGGAGGGAGAAGAAGAGTGGTTAGAGGATGAAGAAAATTCAAAGATTAGGAAAGCTTTGGAGAAGAAATGATAAGGGGAGAAGGAAATAGAGGCCCAAAATGCAGAAGAAACAACTTTTATTATAAAGATTTCCCCATATGATCTGGTCAATGCCTTTACCAAGCCCACATGGTTTATCAAGGAGATACAACCAAGGAAAAGGGTTTACCCCAAGGAAGAGGATAGAGACATGGCATTTTTAGGCCAAACCTTCCACAAGGGTGAATCGAGCACCCTATCAAGAACAATGTCCCATGTAATTCAAGACCATAGAGGCTGGTGGAAGGCACACGTTGCAGTACCCACAATAAGCACTAGTGAATCATAAATAACTCTAGAAGACTATAATTTTGAAGAGGTTGACCTAGGTGAACCTACTAGAGAAGGGAGTAAGACATTGATGGAAATAGGGTTGAAACATACCCTCAAATTCATGGATAAAGACGAGGAAAGGATAAAATCATAAACAAAGGAAAATGAAGCATTAAAGGACTTCATTTTTAAAATAGAAGGTCACATTGAACTAGATTTCCTAGAAGCCTCACTATGGGGCATCTTAGAGAAGACAACTACCCTAGAATTACCAGTGGGTGTAACACAATCTTTCATTAAGGCCTATACAAATTGGAAAATTGATTTTGAGCAATTCAGAGATAGAACCATCAGAGCAATCTTGAATCCCTTTAGAGTTATCCTCAAGGAGGTCACCAAATTAGTGGACATGATGGGAAAAGAGGAGGGACTATATTTTGAAATTGAGAGATGGAAAAAGGTTCTTAAGGACCTAAAAGTAATAAGGAAGCAATGCTTCCAAATTTTGGTAAAACTCTATGAGGGCTCATAGCTGGACAATTTTGAGACCTTGATTAAGGACATAGCTAAACCAGTAAAGGTCTACAAGAAATGCCTGGAAAAGGTCAAAATAAGGAATGAGGGAGTCATGACGTGGGTCAAGAAGATAGAGAAATTATTCAAAGGCATTCACCTAGACTTATACAAAGATGAGGGAAACCAAATTTTGTACCCAGTGAAGAAAATTGTGCAACAATTCACTGGGATTTTGGCCAGTATTAATACCAAGGAGGAACTCCAACATATTTTCAATTTCAAGGAGGATATACAGAGAATGTTGGAACATGAGGAAGATATCAAGATCTTTGCCTCTGAATTGATCACTTTTAGGGAGTAGCAAGAGCAGTTCCTTAATGATATCCAAGTCACAGACTTTTAAGAGGTGTAGGAGATGGTGGAGAGACTCTGCAAGGCTCATCTAGACATCCTCCTAGAATAACTAAGTGTTCAATTTTGGACTTAGTCAAATTTTGCAAAAGGGGATTTTTGACACAGTCATTTGGCTAGCTCAAGTTTTTTGGCCTTTCCAGCTCCGAAAGTCCAAAATTTTGGGAGTCATAAGTGTTGTGGGTCCACAACACACACCCCATTTTTTTGGTCCTCTGACCATGAGAACCCCCTGCCTTTTTTTTTTTGGTCTGCCAATCCCCTGTTCCTTGAACTGATTTTGGAGGGGCCTGTTGAGGGAGAAAAGGTGATTTTTGACCATTTTTCACTTTTTATAGTCGGTCATCTTTAGGTCCTCCAAAACAATGAAAAGGCCAAAGGGCTGAGCCTAGCCCTTTTGGTGTTTCAGCCTTCAAAACACTGAAAAGGCCAAAGGGTCGAGCCCACACCTTTTGGTGTTTTGGCCTCCAAAACACTGAAAGGGGAGGAGGCCACCAACTTTGGAGTTTTGGCATCCGAAACCCCAAAGTTGGTGACATCACCCCATGGGCTATAAAAGTGGCCTGAGCATCTTTTGTCTTCACTTGTGCATTTTTGTCTATGTTTTTTGGATCTCCTCACGTGCTCACCATTTTTTCTTCCTTGTCATTTTTTTCTGGTTGATCTTCTTTGCACCCAGCAGCTTTCTCATCTTCCCCTTTCCTCACACCTTGTAGGTAGGGGCCTTGTCATTTTTTCTTCCCTCTTTTCATTTTAGGTTTAGGGTTTTTTTTATAGTCTATTTTGGTTGTCTTTGGTTATATTGGTTGTTTGTCCTCCTTCCTAGGTGCTTAGGTTTTACACCCTTGAACCTCTGGTCAGATCATGCTCCCTTTTTTTTTTCTTCTTTCACATTTTTAGATAAGGGTTTTTTGCATCGCGACCTAGTCGCAGGTTTTCGGCCTCCCAAAGGCCAAAAATATCCCTTCGCTGGAAGTTTTTCACCAAGTGCAGTTTTGCACTTTTAGCCATTTTGGCATTTCACACAATCCAACACCTCTGAAATGTTGAAGCACCCAAAGAAAAGGTCACCCCTCCCAATTTTTTTGGCATTTCAGACTCTGAAACTTCCTTCAGTCCTTCACACACTAAAAGGCCAAAAAACATTTCATCAACCCCCAAGTCTTTTCAAGATTTTGTGCTTTCACACCTCGAGTTATCTGCACATTTTTCACACTCTCCAAGTCCAAAAAACTTTCTTCTCCATTAGCCACATCCTTCAAATTTTGTCCTTTCGCAACCCGACCTTGTCTTCGGAGTCCAAAAGTCTCAAAAAAGCTATAAATTTCATTTCTGGCTGCTTAAGAGCCATCTATTTATGGCTTTCTTAATTTTAGTTTTGATTCTTTCCTGCTTTAGTAGTTTTTTTCAATAAAGATACTAATATTTTCATGTTTCCTCACAGGAATGCCTGAGCAGCAGACAACATCGCTAATGAAGTACCTGTTCAAAGGGAATCATCCCCCTTCAAAGATCGAGAATAAGTACCTAGAAATCACTGATGCTGACATTAGGAACGTGGACTGGGATGAATTCCTGGTAAGGTGTTCACAACCAGTAGGAAGGATTGAAGATTGCACCTCCTTGGTCTTATCAGGCCTGGTCAATTGGTGCAGTCAAGGATGGAGGATCTAATGAAGGATTATCCAAACTTGCAATAAATAACCATAACAATAAAAACAACTAGATACATAGAAATATAATCAACATTCACTTATATATTATCTCATATATCAATTACATTCAACATGCTAGGTTGTAAGGCCTTCCTGGTTACGGCCAAATACAAATATAGAACTCAAGATCTACTACAGATCTTCTGCAAGACTTACAACTCTTGATCCAGATTCTCAGATCCAATACTTTGATCTTCTCTCTCAAATCTAATTCCCTAGACTAAGAACAAAATAAAGTTTAAATACAAAGGAAACCAATTAGGTCAGCCTACAATAACAAAAATTGGAGAAACCCCTGACCCAGATTTAGGTCCACACAATCCCGAATAAGAGATCCACCATTAATGTTGCAATCAAAATTCAATGCAGAAGTCAGCCACCAGATCAAATTCCAAAAATAAACAACTAGGGAAAAGGATGACCAAGAAATAGAGTGACTTGGGAAAAGAACACCCCGAGAAATAGGAAATAAAACCCAAGCAACAGAAAATGAACTCAGAATAAGCATGCCTGAGAAACAGAGACCAACTCATAACAGGCAGGCCCGAGTGATAGAACCCGAGCAATAGACAAATAGAGTACCTCACCAAACAGTCTCCAAACAATCTAAAGAACAAAAGAAAACATATTTTTGGTTGAGAAGGATTTCCAAGGATCCTAAGATGCTCCTACATCAGACACCCCAGGTAAAGAAGATTTCCCCATAAAGGAAATCATTCATATCTTAAGGGAATTAGAATAGGTATTCCATACTTTTTCTTAACCCATTTCTCTTCTTTCCCTTTGTTCAATGTTTTCTTAACTCTTTCCATTATCCCATTTGACAAATTCATCAGTCCTACACTTTTCTCATATCTTCTACCTGTAACTGACAGTAGTTGACACTTATCATCCTTGGTACTTTTGATACTATTAGTGTTTTGATGAACCATCTTCTCATCTGACTGACTGATCAACTTAGTATCATCTACATCTCTCCATGTCACTAATGTCAACATCTGGTGCACTATCTTAGCCAAAAAATGTCATATGTTTCTTAATTTTTTCAAACTCCTCAGAGGGTTCACCAATTATCTTTTTCTCATGTTTTCCACTGTCTTTCAAACATCTGATAACTCCACATCCCTTAGTCCCTACTTCCTGCAAAGGTAGTATTTTATGATTAGATTCACCCTGTCTAACAACATAGGTATTTGCACAACCATCAAACATAACATGTATATCATATTTCCAAGGTCTACCGAGAAATAGGTGGCAATCATCCATAGGTAACACATCACATAATATCTCATCACAATAAGATCCAATCTTAAAATTAACAAGGCATTTCTACTCAACCCTAACCTTAGACACATCTTGTATCCAACTAATCTTATAAGGATTAGGATGTTTTCTTCTTCCCAAATTTAACTACTAACCATCCCTTCTGAAACAAAGTTCTTAGAACTGCCACCATCAATTATGACATTGCATACCTTATCCTTGCATTTACATCTAGTTCTGAATAGATTCCTTCTCTGCACTGGTTCATTAATACATGTAGCCAACCTTATAGTGACCATAACTTCACCTTCTTCTACAATATTCACAGAATTCTCCTCAGTCATCAAGGTGAAATTATTTTTAGGACATGACTAGGCCGTATGTCCCTTCTCACCACACTAAAAACAAGTACCACTGAAATCACTTCTTCCTCTTCTTCCATACCCACGATTGTAATCCTTAGTGGCTTGACTACTACTAGATCCTACTTCAGTCTGCTTAGGATTTTCCACCACCTTACTCTTAGCAGTTGTGTCATCAGTCTCACCACCTCAGTTTCTATTATTTTGTCTGCTTTCGAACTTATTGTTCAAATTCTCCTCAATCTTCAATTCCATCTGATAAGCATCTCCTATTATTTTCATTTGAATAGTAAGCAAATCTTCCTGAATACTAGGTCTCAGGCCATAGATATACCTATAAAATTTGTCCTTGTTAGCTTATGAATGTCCAGTCCTAATCAGATTCCTATAAAAACTCTTTGGTATATTATTGCACCTATTTTTTTTCTACCTCAAACCTTGCATATTTTTTAACATCTCCAATTCATAATCCATTGGAATGGATTTCTTCTTCAAATTTTCAATCATTTTGTTCCATCTAATGATCTTATCTTTACCTCTCTGATTTCTTTCCAATTGAACTTCCCTCCACCATATGTTTGCATGACCTTTCTACTTTTTCTTTGCAAACTAAACTCTATTAAGATCTTCTACTTCTTCATACTCAAAGTATTCATCCATCTCATTAATCCAATCAATCAACTCTTTTGGCCTAAGGCTTCCAAAAAATGTAGAAAATTCAATCTTAGGTCTTTTCCCAATTTAGACATAGATCTCAGAAATATAGCCTCTTTAGGATCTTTGAAATATTCTATATCTTCTTCGAAATGATCTTCTTCTTCATATTCTTCACCATTACTTTGGTTCTCTCTAGATGCATTCTTTCTTTGCAACTCCTCTTGAAGAATCTTGCACCTGCTTCAGCAAAGCTCAAAAATCATCAAGGTTGAACTCCTCCTTAGGTTCTTCCTCTATGATCTCATAGATTTTCTTTGGAGGCATCTTTTCTCCACAAATCTCCAGCAATTGGAAACCTAACTCATTCTTCAGTGATTAAAACTTGGCTCTAATACCACTTGGTGCAGTCAAGGATGGAGGATCCAATGAAGGATTATCCAAACTTGTAGAAAATAACCATAATAGTGGAAACAACTAGATACATAGAAATATAATCAACATTCACTTATATATTATCTCATATATCAATTACATTCAACATGTTGAGTTGTAAGGCCTTCCCAGTTATGGCCAAATACAAAGATAATTCAAGATCGATATATTAAGATCTTCTACAATACATATAACTCTTGATCCAGATTCTTAGATCCAACACTTTGATCTGCTCTCTCAAATCTGATGCCCTAGACTAAGAAAAAAATACAACTTAAATACAAAGGCAACCAATTAGGTTGGCCTACAATAAAAAAAATTGGAGAAACCCCTGACCCATATTTAGGTCCACACAATCCCCAATGAGAGATCCACCATTAATGCAGCAATCAAAATTCAATGCAGAAGTCAGCACCAAATCCAAATCCAAAATAAAAAACTTGGGCAAAGGATGACCGAGAAACATAGTGACTCAGGCAAAGAACACCAAGAGCAACAGGAAACAAAACTCGAGCAACAGAAAAAGAACTCAGAACAAGCATGCTTGAGCAACAAGAAACAAAACCCGAGTGACATAAAATGAACTCAGAACAAGCATGCCTAAGAAATAGAAACCTGAGAAATAGAGACCAACTTGAAATAGGCATGCTCGAGTGATAGAACCCGAGCAACAAAGAAACAGAGTACCTCACCGAGCAGTCTCCAAACAAGCTAAAGAAAAAAAGAAAACATATTTTTGTTTGAGCGGGATTGTCAAGGATCCTAGAATGCTCCTACATCATCAATGCAATAGCACACCTAGTATTGGTTATGTCCTCTGATCTCATCATGACATTGGCTAACCACTACACACCAGATGAGAGAGTGGTCAAAAAACACAAAAGGACAAATAGTTATTGAACTGAGGGTGGACAACATTGAAGATGTCTTCCATCTTCAGAAGGGTGTGGATAAATTCTATGAATTATTTATAGAGAAGGGGTTGAGATGGTTCACTAATAAAACTCAAGATGCCTATGAAATTGCCAATCAGTAATACCTCCTGTAGCCTCTCCCCAAGAACAAGATATAAAAAATAGACCTCAGAAGGGGATACTTAAGGGACGACATCCAAGTGGTAGTATCATTGATAATCTGAGTATATGGACTACCTCAGTCCATCCAACTCAAGAGTTGGATGATCTTATTAATAGAGAAAATAAGGAACCGTAAGGCTAGATTTGATTGGGCCACCATCCTAAGTGATAAGCTGGATGAGAAACTAACCATTGTAAGGCACAACCCCAAGTTCTATATGACCTCATACATAGTGTACCTATTAGTCGCATGAGTAGAATATTTGGGGCTTACAAAATGGGGAGATTTTGATGAACCTAATGCATGGCCATTCACTATCTATCCACAACTGGTCAAGAGAACCAAAATTCCTGAAAAACAACCCAGATTACAAAATAGTGAATGATGCATTCATCTTCGCGGTCATTAGATCCATAGAAGGTGACTACACGAAGATATTATCAAAAGAGGCTTCTGCCAAAGTAAGGCCATAGGGGAATATTACATACAATTCAGAACCTTCACATACACCAAAGTGGCAGGATCTACCCTACACCCCAAGAAACTACCCAGGTACCCATTTGATTGGATAATCATCCTAGAAATGGCTAGGCAGCTCAAAAATTTGTATGAACATATCAAGCATAAGAAGAAGCATTGATGGGATTTCCCCATTTCCATAGGCCCCTACACTCTCCAAGATATGAATATTTGAAATTCATTGGCCTTTGAGTGGGAGGAATGCCCACTCCAAACATATAAACACATCTGGGCCTGATTTGACCCCATAGGCACATACAACCATATCATTGGAAAATTCTACATCCATGAGCCACATACTGAAGATCATTGGATGAATTGTGTGGATGGCCATGAACTAAAGATCAAAGATTATTGCAGGATGACCATGAACTAAGGATTAGGGATTATTGCAAGATTTCCCTCACATTAGCACAAGCAGCCTTAGAGGTCAATATCCCCCCAAGGTTTGGGACAAAGATTCAGATAATGTGTTGGAGATGATCTATAATATTGATAAAATATACAATAGGCCTATCATGAATGCAGAGATAGACAAAGAATAAAATGACAACATTGAATTCAAAGAAAGACATGTGGTCAGAGAAACTATGTCATAGATCAACAAGCCTTATCAAATGGTTCATAATCCCATGAAGGCACTAATGGATCCACCCAAGAAGGTAGATAAGAAACATGGAGAAAGGCCCAAAATTCCCTAGTTCAAGAAGGCCCCACCCCAAAAGCTGGGAATAGTATATGCCCATGAATGTGTAGTGGAATATGGATCCAACCCTAGGCACAATACCCCAAAGACCCAGATGATAGGGTAAATAGATCCTCCTGTTGGAGCATCATAGGCCACCCAAGGAGAAGGACCTTCCACCTCCAACCTATCTCCCCCTATTGTTGGTGAAGGGAAGAAGACTTACAAAATAAAGAGAGCTTCTGCCTCTCCCCGATTAGAAACTTTGCAAGAGGAACCAAAATTGTAAGAGGTTCCCTTAATTAGAAGGACAATATATTGGGCAGCCACTCTAAGGAAATAGAGACTATACAAAAGTGGATAGAAAATCAAAAGCAACAGTATAACCCTTCGGATACTCTTGGCTCCGATGAGCTCCTTGCGTCATATTTTGAAGGCCTAGAGGGCTTTGCAGATCTGGGACAGGATACACCTGACTCCACGGAAACAATTAACATAGAGGCATAGGTCCCCATCCATCCTCATGTGATCCTTACTCCACCTCTGTCCCAATTCACAAACACCACACTAAATGTGTCTCTCATAGGAGTGGATTCTAGCACCAACCAAAGGGCAAAAACTCAAGATGCTAGCATTGCCCAGAACATAGAAGGAGATAAGATTGCAAGAGAAAGTTCAACACCAACTCCACTACCATACATTTCTACTCCACAAACTTCTCTCCCAACCCCCATTCCTACTCCACCACCTTCTCTCCCAACTCCCACACAAACTCTGCCTCATTTTATTTCTACTCCACCACCTACAATGCAAACGCCTACTCCACCACCATTTGTTCCTCTACCTTCCTCTAGCCTGACTCCCCAAGTATCGATAAGTATAGAAGCTACACCTCCCCTCGGAACCACATTGGAGGCTATGACATGTATTAATGCAGATATATCAATTATTTCCTCCTAGGATGATGGTAAAGATAGAGATGAAAATGATGCTACAAGGGAAGAAGAGAAGGGAGAGGAAGAGAAGGAAGAGGAAGAAAGACACGAAAGGGAAATAAATGAGGAATAAAGGAGGGAAGAGGTTGAACATAGGGAAGAGTTAGATAAAGAGGAGAGAGTGACCCCTGGTTCACAAAGCTTGGCTTTATTCCTTCACATCACCTCATATGAGCCAGTTACCACCTTTAGTAAACCCACTTGGTTCACTAAAGAGATTCAGCCTCAAAGAAGGATTTACATAGATGAAGAGGATGAGGAAGATAGAAATATGTCATTCTTAGGGAAAGTCTTCCATCACACGGAGACCAATATTCTGGAAAGAACCATATCATACGTCACTCAAGACACAAAGGGTCACTAGAAGGCATAGGTGACAGTCCCCTCTACCAGCACATCTCAAGCACAAATAACCCCATAAGATTATACATTTGAAGAGGTAGATATGGGAGAACCAAAAAGAGAAGGAAGTAAGAATCTGGCAGCTTTAGGGCTCAAACATGCTCTAGGTTTCATGATCAAAGATGAAGAAACTATAAAGTCCCTGACAGAGTAGAATGAGGCTATAAAGAAATTCATTCATAAGATGGTGAGTCCCATTGACCCAAATTTCCTAGAGGCCACATTACAGGTCATACTAGATAAGAAAGCTACTCTGGACTTGCTAGTAGGTATGACCCCCTCTTTCATTCAGGAAAGTGCTAATTGGAAGAATGATTTTGAACAGTTTGGAGAAGGGGCTATCAAGATAATTTTTAGACCTTTCAGAGCTATCCTAGTGAAAACCACTAAACTTTTAGACATGATGGAGAGTGATACAGGGTTAGATTAAGGATTGACCAAATTAGAAACCACCCTTTAGGACCTTAGGATAATCAAGAAGCAATGCTTCCAAATTTTGGTAAAGGTATATGAAGGCGCAAAGCTAGACAATTTTGAAACCTAGATTAAGAGCATAGCTGAAACAATTAGGGTTTGCAAAAAATGTCTAGACTGCATACATCAAAAGCATAAGAAATAATGGAGTGGGTAGAATAAATAGAGAACTTCTTCACAGGTATTGACTTAGAGTTATACCGAGACTAAGAAAAGAAAATTCTACGCCCAACCAAAGAGGTGATACAACAATTCAGAGATATTCTGGAAGGAGTTAGCACCAAAGAGGGCCTACACCAACTTTTCTATTCAAAGGATGATATGCAAAGGATGTCCAAGAACAAAGAAGAGATCAAGTTCTTCGCTTCTGAATTAACCATTTTTAGAGAGAAGCAAGAATAATGCATTGCCAAAGTAAAAAGGCAAAAAGTGAACTATGAAGAAGTATAGGAAATAGTACAGAGGTTGCGAGTTTCTCATCTAGAGGTGTTCCCAAACTGATTTCTCAATCTAGACAACCATTTTTTGAGAGGTGAATTATTCCATACTTAGCCATTTTTCAAGGCTAGTTTTTTGGCCTTTCAGCCTCTGAAAGTCTAAAATTTTGGGGGTCCCAAATTTTGGTTCCACACTTAGTCATATTTACACTTGGAAAATTTTGGGGCAAAGGTCGAGGTCTGAATTTTGGGCCATTCCAACGTGATCACTTTTTTGCATGAAAATAGAATTTCAAATCAAATGTATTCATAACTATAGTTCATTTTGCAATGATTAAGGGTCTTCTATCAGTTCCCACCTCGAAGAGAGCCCCAGATGAAGATTCCAAGGGAGAACTCATAGATCAAGAAGAAGACTCTTGTTACAAACAAGGGAACTCCAACTCCTCTCTTTCTTCTTTCTTAACGAGTTTGACCTTATTTTCATGGGAAAACTGATTGTAAGTGGATAAAGGATCCATGCAAGTAGTTTAGTATCAGTTTAGCAATGGTTTCCTTCAACAAGCTTTAGTTTTACTTTTTTTCATTGTTTTTAGAGACTCTGATGCCCTAGTTTTGGGGTTCAGAGTTTGTAGATCACAACTCTATATATTGTAATAAAAAATAATATATTAGGGTTGGATTCTTGATGCAATAAAGATCTACAATTGGTGCTTCATTCATGGTGTGATATTTTCTGATATCTAAGTGAAATTGATGAATGTGTGTTTCCTTATTCATTCTTTTCAAAGAGCCAACTATGTTTATTGTTTCTAGAATATGTGATTCTTTAAATTAGAGTTTGTTGTTGTTTATCTACCTTGTTGTGATTAATGTATGGGAAAGATAATCTTTTGGGATTAACGATAAATCTATCTCGTGTGTGTGCACATCTTGGTGACTTCACAATTTGATAGATTTTGAAAATCTTGCATGCATAAATATGTTTCCTCTCCAAACAATCACATCCATTGGGTATATAATTGCGACATGGTATGATTTATATCTAGTGGGTTTATTCCAAATCTCTCTATCATTTGAATTCACAAGGAAGGATTAAAAATAGTTTATGTCCGTTAGGATTTCATTTTCAGCAAATTCTTTATTCTTGTTACCCTACTCTTTTAAAAATTTTGTCATAAATTTGAAAGAAATTGGAATTGTCTTTAGTTTTAAACATAAATTTGCCTCATTAGTAAATTACATTCATTGATAAATCAGAAACTATAAAAAAGTACTAACGTTATTTTACAGTTTTACATGTTGAAAGTAGCAGCAAAGGCCTCCTCGTGAACATTCACATTTATCTTCAACTGATTTACCAAGCAGGTTGTACCACGATGCCGGAGAACCTTGGGAATAATTTCATTATTATTTCAAGGGAGGTAATAAAATCTTGAGATCCTAGAAATTGACTTGGGTAAAAACAACGCTCAACAATAAGGATCCACACTTAGCCAATTTTTAGCTTTTCAAATTTCAGAGTTAGGGTCAAGGTCCAAATTTTTTGGGCCATTTTGACAAAGAATAAATTTGCATGAAGAGTTTTCTCCAGATCAAATTGCTTGCATGTGTGGGGTTTTTCTTCTTAGACTAAAATATATCAATCAGTGGTGTTCACGAAAAGGAACAAAGATGAAGATTCCAAGGAAGATCTCTAGTTCAAGAAGAACACTCTAGTTCAAGAATGGTGGAACTCCAGATCTGATCTTTTGTGTGCGGAGTAGATTTAGCTTTATTTTCTCACATGAATGAAATGTAAATGGATTATAATCCATGCTGACTTGTTAACTTTGAGCTTAGGAGTAATTTTCTTTAGTAAGCTCTAGATTTAGCTTTATTTCATTGTTTTAATGTAAGTGGAACCCTAGTTTTGTGGTTTTGAGTTTTTTAGTTGAGGCACTATATATTGGATTAAAACAATGTAATTAGGGTCATATTTTTTATGCAATAAAGATATATGTTGTTGGTTCTTCATTCATGGTCTGATTATTCTACCATCTATGCAAAATTGATGAATGTGTGTATGCTTGTTCATCCATTTTAGAGAGCCAACTATGTTTATTGTATATGAATCTGTGATCAATTAAATTGGAGTTTGTTGTTGTTAATTCATCTTGTTGTGATGAATGATTGGAAATATTTGTTCTATGATTTTAAAGACAAATATGTCTCATGTGTGTGTGCATCTGGTGGCTTCATGATCTAATTGATTTTGTAAAATCTTGAATCTAGGTAAAATTTCCTTCAAAAGCTTGCATCTGGTGAACATGGAATTGTGATCTGGTCTGAATCATGTTTTGTGGGTTTCCATATTTTTATCATTTAATTCACAAGTGTGATCCAATGATGATTTATGTCTATTAGATTTTCATTTCCATAAATTTTTTTACAACTCTCGTTACTCAAATATTTTTATCTTTGTTTTAAATTGGTTAAAATAGGAAATCATTTTAGGTTTTAAAATTATATTTGCATCATTAGTAAATTGCATACATTGTTAAAATTGAAAATATAAAAAGTACTAAAGTTTATCTATAAATGAGCTTACCAAGAGGTTGTACCATGACCACAGAGAACCTTGCGAATAAATTTTTTATTTGTTCAAGAGGGGAATTTGGATCTCAAATTCCTAGCAATTGACTTGTGTAAAAACAACGCTCAACAATATTGATTTTTGAGATATGAAAAAAGATTCCTTGAAGGATGATTTCCCACTCCCAAATATTGATATGATTGTAGATTCCATGACGGGACATGCTTTATTATCTTTCATGGATGGTTTTTCTGCTAATAATAAAATATTCATTCCTACTCAAGAACAATACAAAACTTCCTTTATGACTCCTTGGGGAACCTTTTGTTGGGTTATCATGCCCTTTGGATTGAGGAATGCAGGCACCACATATCAATGTGCTATGACACTTATCATTCATGATTACATCCATAAGATTCTTGAGATTATGTTGATGACATTCTTTCCAAATCCATCACTCGCAAGGATTGTGTCCTTTTTCTTAGAAATTATTTGAGAAAATACATAAATATAACATGAGCTTGAATCCTCAGAAATGTGCTTTTGGTTTAGATAGTGGAAAACTTCTTGGATTCATTATTTCAAAATGAGGTATTAAAGTAGATACTGAAAAGATGGATGCTATTGTTAATATGCCACCTCCTTGAAACATCTCACAACTTCATAGTTTACAAGGAAAAATACAAGCTATTTTTTTATTTATATCACACCATGCAGATCATACGATTCCTTTTAATTCCTTGTTGAAAAATTTTTGTACTTTCTCATGGAATGATGATTGTAAATAGGCATTTGAATAATTCAAATAATATATTTCTAATCCTCCTATCTTAAAACCTTCTCAACCTAATCAAACATTCTTCTTATATACATGTGCTTCTCCTAATACTTTAACTGTTGTTTTAACTCAACATGATCATAATGGAAAAGAGTGACCGGTGTATTACATTAGTCGTACTTTGATAGATTATGAAACTAGATATACTCAAATAGCAAAAAAATTTCTTGCTTTATTTTTTCTTGTCACAAACTCTTATATTATCTTCTAAATGCCAAAACCAATTTTATAGTGAAATTTGATCATTTGAAACATTTTTTTCTCAAAAACCGATCTTTTGGGACACTTAGATAAATGGGTTATGATGCAGAGTGAGTTTGACTTGATGTTTGTTTCTCAAAAATTCATTAAAGTAAAATATTTGACTGATCATTTCACTGAATCTCCTTCACCTATTTCAACTTCTAAACCTATCACTTTCCCCAAAAAAATTGTTTTACCTATCAACACTAATGATACATGGGAATTGTACTTTGATGAAATCTAAATGCAGAACTGGCTCTAGTGTTGGTGTTATCTTGGTATCTCCTTCAAAGAAACCTATATATTTATCATATCATCTTAACTTTTGATGCAGGAGCATCCTGGGTGTAAGGGCAATCTTGCATCACCCAAAAATATGTGTTTTTCTATTCAATAAGGGCTATTTTGTACAAAGCTGCTATTTTTGGAAACTTACTATTTTTAG
>MU226848.1:3281105-3308903 GCA_018584345.1 Thuja plicata
AAGTTGGGCTACCTAATCTCATGTTTTGTAAATATTTAAAGCCGACCCTTTTGTAATAAAAGTGAAAAATAATTAAATGCTAAGGGTAGTCGGCCTTAATGGCTAGATTTCTGGAACCTTCTCAGGCCGTGGAAATTGCCTATATAAAGAAGGCCCGTAGTGTTGTCTAGGGCAGTTCTGGGTAGATCTGGGTAATAATTCAAGGCTTTGTCCTATAGAATATTGTGAGGGGAATGCCCATGTGGCTTTGCATATTGTAATTCTGAAAGTTTGTAATTCCACATTTGTGGAGATAATAAGAAGCCCATTTTCTATTCTTACAAATTGTTGTTGCTTCTCTGTTTCTATTATGTGTTTGTGGCATTAAGGGGAGCACCCTTCATCAACTTTTATTGTACTAATAACATTGCAGAATACGAAGCCCATATCATTGGATTGAAAGAGGCTTTATCCCTTAAGGTGAAACATATTAAAATCTTTGGGGAATCACAATTAATTGTGCAATAGATTAATGGAACATATCAAGATAAACGTTCTCACTTGACTCAATATCTTGATTTAGCTTTAAACTTGCTTGAAAATTTCTCCTCTCATTCTATTTCATCTCTACCTCGTAAGGATAATAGACATGTGGATGCTACAAAAAGTGAAACTTCTCTTATCTCTTTAGAGGATCATGTTGAAATTTATCAATTCGCAATACACAATCTTGTCATTCCTACTATCTTTGAAAGTTCTAATAATTCTTGTTGCTTTAGTTTTCATTCAGATGAATGTTATTCACACATCTTTCAATATTTGCAAGATGGTACTTTTTGTAAATTAGCAACAAGAAATACTAGAGCTCGAATTTGAAAACTTGCTACAAGATACATCATTTTTGCTGACATTCTTTATAGGTGGTCCTATAATTATCTTTTACTTTGATGCCTTAATAAAAATAAGATTTCTTCAACTTTACAAGAAGTTCATTCAGGATCTTGTGGTGGCCATTTTGGTAGAAATTCCTTAGTTAACAAGCCTTTTTGTCTCGGATATTATTGGCAAACCATGGAACAAGATTCTTTTTCCTTTGTCAAATGATGTCCTCAAGTCAACATCTCAATAATATTATCTATGCTCTTACCCGTGAACTCCACTCTTAGGTAGCTTCATGGCCCTCTAATCTTTGGGGCTTGGATCCTATTGGGAAAATATCACCTTCTTCTTCTCAAGGATATACTTACATCATCACTTCTACTAATTACTTCACTAAATTAGAAGCGGTTCCTATTTGCTTTACTACAACTTATTTCATTTGAAATTTCCTCCTAGAGAATATTATTGCTCAATTTGGTATTCCATCTACGATAATATCTGATAATGGTACTCCCTTTAAAAACAAGGAACTAACAAAGATTTTGGAAAAATACCATATCAAGCAACACTTTTCTACTCCATATTATCCTCAATCCAATGGTCGAGATGAAGCATATAACAAGATTATTGAGAAAATTCTTAAGAATATTGTCAACAAATACTATAAGGATTGGCACATGATGTTAACCTATGCTTTATGGTCTTACAAGATAAGTGTTTGTACTAGAATGAGAACAACTCCTTACAATTTAGTTTACAATGCAAACACAATTATGCCTTTGGAGTTGGAAATACCATCATTAATATTTTCTCTTAATGGCATAATTGATAATGACACTTTAAGAGAGAAACAACTTCAACAACTTGAAATGTTGGATGAACAACATATTAATGCCCTTGAACATATTCAATAATATCATAAATCTTTAAAGAAGCATAACCATAAACTGATTGAGCATTCTTTTTCAGTTGGAGAGTTGGTTATTTATGATAATAAATGTAACATCAATTCTTTGTCTGGAGAAAGAGGTAAATTCAGTCCTAGTTGACTTGGCACATGCATCATCACTGAAGTTTATGGTTATGAGGCATATAAATAGCTAATATGGATGGTATAGAACTTATGGACCCTATAAATTCTATGCATTTACATCGCTACTATTCCTAACTCTTCTATTCTTTCTCTCCCCTCCTCTCTTTCTCATTTAAATCTATATAGGTTCATGTATCTTTACATTAAAAGTATTATGTGTTAATATTTTTAATTTTCATGTATTGCTTCATTCTTGAAAAAATATACATGTTTTGGTCTTGTATGCATGGGTATGTTAATCATTTTGGTTAGGATATCACTTAGAAGTTTCTTGCACCCTTTCTTTTCATCAATATTTATGTTTGAATAGATTAGTGTTCAGTTATTTTTCATAGCTAGACTACATGTTCATCTATTTACATAAGCATATTATTTCATCATGGTTCCATTTAATTAAAGATAACTTTTAAATTAAATCACATGTATACCATTTTATAGCATTGATTACATAATCAATCATAGAGATATGCATTTAAACATAAACAACATAAAACCATATATATATATATATATATATATCAATATCAAAATGATGGGTACATAGTCAAAACTGTAAAAAATGTGCCCTATATGTCTTAGAGAATACATCATGCATCTTAGTTCTCATATATGGGATGATGACTCCATGATCCCTCAAATCCGTAATGAAAAGATGGTGGCCGCACTATGGAATATGGTCTATGAGTAGTCATGGATCGTGAATGGCTCCTATATGGGCTTTAATTTTGTTGACCTTGTAGTATACCTTGTATCTCTTGTAGCTCATGCTAGGTCTCTATCAATTCTTGTTGGAGTTGGTCTCTCTCTTATCTCAATAGCTACTTCTCTACCTGCACTAAGATGAGCACATCCCTATGTCACCCTGGATCTCATTTTTCCTCATATCTCACATGAGAGGATGATGGTATCCTTGATTCTATGGTGATATCTCTCAAAACCTCACCTACAAAGTATCTCCATTCAATTGTACCAATTGTAACATATAACATTAATAACATTAAAAATACATATATATAGTCATTTACACTTAAAAATGTTTTAATCTTCCATACTTGGATCTCCTTCCTTGTACTTAGGATTGTTCGTATCTATATTTTGTGGGGATTTACCCTAGGATTTTTCTAGGGGCACGAACTGACTATTCTCTCCTCACTCTTGAAAGGAAACATGTCTTAGGGGTGACATGTCTAATGTGGCTCTCAGTGGTCACCTCCTTAGAGGGGTAACATCTATCCCTTTTGCAGTCTCCTCCTCGACTACACTATGGTCCTTGTTTATTGGTTCCTCCTCTTTCATATCCCTTAGCTACTCATCCTCTCCCTCATCATCATCTATCCACTCCTCATCATCATCCTCGTCGTCCTCATCTCTAGCTCACACTCTAAAGCATGACCCTGGAACTCCCATAGGGTAACCAACCAGAAAGATGGGTTTGATCCCATGCATGATGATATATATATATATATGGTGATCCATTGTTACACCCGCATCAATGAATTTATGTGGTACCTCGATATCCTTCTCTTACTCTACACCTGTCAGCTCTACATCATCTACTATGGGCCGCAATATGGCCCCAGACCTCTTGATAACCCTATGTCCATTAGAATAATGTGAAACTAGTATGAGAGGACCCTGTGTGATACCAAACTATCATTGCACTCTATCAAAGTTGTATATCCTAAGGTCTTAATCTACCATACTTCCCTTTAAGGTATGTCATAGTTTTTATCATGGCATGCTCACGCGTGGTAGCAAACCCTTGCAATCATAGATGAGTAGAGTAACATTAGAATATCATATACATCAATTAGACTCAATCAGAAAGCATAAAAAAAGAAATCCATGGGACTCTGTCAAATTTTAGGTGGACTAGGTTGACTTTCTGAGGACAAGGTTGAATTTTTAGGACTAGGTCCACTTTTCTTGGGACTAGGTCGACTTCCTTAGACTAGGTCAAATTTCTAGGTTTCCTAGTCTAAACATCATCATATCCTATTTGTAGCTCAGTTCTACACCTAATGGGAAAAATAAAAATGCTATAAAGAAAGACAAGGCATGAGTATTGAGTCATACCTCATCAAGGGACAACTTATCCTCTACGACTCTCCTCAGAACCTACATCCTCATTGGCTGCAACAATTTCTTTCTCAACATCTTCCTCTTCTTCCTTCTTCATAAGAGAAAAAAAGGTAATGTTACAAATGAACTTTCAAAAAGGTAATAACTAAATTATTGTCACTTTTTTGGATTAGTTATCTTTTTTCTTAATTAATGTTCTCCTTAATAAATTCCTCTGTTCACTCATTTGATCATAACTTGAGCTAGGAAGCTATGATTTCCTCATTGTTTCATGCGATGGAATCATGATTCAGATTCATCGCTACCCAAATAATTTTTGAAATATTTTGAGTTTATCTTGAATGGTTTTGATAAGCATTTTTCAACTATTTGCATTCATAGTTCATCGCGTTATACATGATTCCCTATTTCACCATCCTAAAAGCAAGCCAAAACAAGGGGCATATAGCTACCCATGAACTTCATCAATTTCCTTAGTAATCCCTAGGTGATTTATGTTTTTCTCACTAACACATGGTTTTTCAGGTTGTACTTACTAATGGTTTCTTGTAGTATCTACGCATTGGGGGCTTTGATTTATCCTTTTAATTTACTAATTTTCTCTGCACTTTAGCTTGCATATGCACATAGTGTCATATACCGCTAAAGTGGGGGATAAATATACCATCCTTAATTGTAATCACTTGCGTACTCTACAATTTACTAATTGTTTAGCACCTACCTTACTGTATTTACATTATACATTTGCATTCTAGGACTTCATGATTGTACTTAATGCATAACTAATTCAAATATGGGTCTTCCAATCTCTCCAACTTGTGCAAAATTGAGGTAGGATCTAATTTATAAGAATCCTCCTCTATTTTCCTCTAATACAAAATTTATTCTATCTCCTAGGCCTTATTTTAGTTTATTTTGGCCTTGGACTTCAATCCTCTCATCAGAACCAACTATATTTTTGGATCTCACACCATTAGATTGTCAGTGACCTATCTCTCAAGATTAACCAAGGTTCTTGGGGAATAGGTCATCTAGGTCAGCCTTGTCCTAGACAAGGCCATCTAGGTTGGCCTTGTCCTAGGAGCTTGAGTCCAGATTTAGGGCCTGGGTCCCCTCTGATGGATTGGAAAGGTTTCTAGATCTATAGAAGGCTACTTAAAACTTGACTCCCAAAATCACTATAAAAGAAACCTATTTGCTTCATTTTGGCATATGTGATTCAATTTCAAGGTGAAAGCACCAATTTGACAACAAACAATTACAAGGTAAACACCCTAGTTTTATGACATCCATTTAAGAAATAGTTTTCTATTGAAGACTTCATCCACATCAAGCATCTACATTTTCAATCAAGCATTTCAAGACATCAATTCCTACATTATCATGGAGTTTTAAAAAAATTGTGAGGATGGCTAGGAATAATTTTTTCCTCTGGGGCTTGGTATGATTTCCTTGTTATTTTTAGATTTATGCATTGATACTTCATACTTTCATGTTTTCATTTACATGCATTCAAACAAACATTGTTCACATTTATATACTAGGGTTTCACTCTATCACACATAGGGTTAGATATAGTTATTAACTTATGCATTTCAACTCACTAGCATTCTAGACATACTTTAGATTCATGAGCACAACACATTTTACATATTCTAATGGCTATTCGTAGAGGTGGGAATCACCCAAATGAGGGGTTGACTAAGGAAAACCCCTATATAGCCACACACACACACACTTTCTCAGATCTGCATGTTACAAAAGTACAGATCTATTTGCAGACCTGGGAACTAGATATGGAGGCCTACACATTGACTTTATACAATTCATTCCAAAAGCCCTCAATACTAGGTCATTCAAGTCGACCTTTTCCTAGACAAGGATTTCCAGGTTGGCCTTTTCCTAGACAAGGCCTTCCAGGTAGGCCTTTTCCTCTTCTAGATCAAAAATTTCTAGAGTAGTTAGAGACAGATTTCATGTTGCCAAATCTAAAATTCAATCAAACTGGGACTCCGACAGTCAGAAAATCCAGGTTTAGAGTACAATATTTCAATTCCTTTTTTAGGTGTACACATTTTGATCTCTATTTCCCTACATTTACTTTCATAAATCAGATTTTTCATTCACATTTACATATCATTTATAATTTCTATTGGAATCAATCAAGTATAACCCTATAAAGCATAGATCCCGAATTGGCACCCTAGCTCACTTGCATTTGCTTATCGAATCTATCTTATAGGCAATGGTTTTTTATTTTAATGTATAATAGTACCCTCATGATTTGGTGAGTGATCTTCATTCTAGCATTTTTCATTTCTCACCATTTCCTATTATACACATAATGTAAATTATTTCTCAAAATTGTGAAAAATTTTCCTTGAAGTTATGTGACAAGCTAGAGTGGTTTTGCACATGAATTAAAGTAAATCTCTTTAAATATTTAAACAATTCCCTTGTTATAAGCTCCAAAATTAAGGAATTAATTCCCGACTTTTCTAAGGAGTTAAAGTTCCCTCATGTAATCCTTTCTACTAATAAAAATTCCTTAGTACAATATAGTCATGCAGAACGATTGAATTATTTGAGGTGCGAAGTGCAAGGAGATAGTATGCCTCAATTTGAAGGTCCATTACTACTCACTCATGTTTAAAGTGTTTTATTTTTTTATAAATTAAAGAGATTTGTATTTGGTAAATCATTTCAAATCTAGCTTTCAATCATAGAGGTTAGTTTCTTGGAGAATCATGGATACTCCAATTAGGTTGGCTACCAACAAGCAGCAACAATGTTTCTTAGGCCTTATAATTAATAAGCATTTGGAAAGCCTGTCGAAACACAAGAATAACTTGGTGATCATGGCGTAATCATGATTATATTCGGGTCTTTAAACTTGTAATTGAACACAAATATAACCACAAAAGATCTTTTAATCACAGTTAGTATAATCCCTAATATCAAAAGAGGAAGAAAGGAAACAAAATGCATACAAAAACAATAAATTGAATCCATGAAAATGAAAGCATGTGCAAACCGATTAAGTCCTCCTTTTTTGTTCTCCTTCTTGATACAATGTGGGCTCTCAATTTCAAGCTCAATGTGACAACATACGAATTTGAAGCATAATGTTGTTACCAAATATAAGAATAAGCTCTCTATTTATAAGAATTTTGAGGTTTCAATTAGGATTCCTTGATTGATGGGATTGATTGACCATGATTTAAGAGTGACTTTAGACTGATTGAAATGTAAACTCTATTGATTTATCTATTAAGTGAGTTTATTGAAGAGCTGACTCGATAGATTGGTAAGTCAACGAAATAGATTGATTAGTGAATTGATTTGATGGAATAGAAGATTGAATAGATTGAATTGATAATTAAATAGATTTATCAATCTGAAAAGAGTTATTGAGGAGATAGAAACTGTGATTGATTAGTAGATTGAAACTTAGTATTAGTCAAAACTAGAAGAATAGATACAATTAAATAAATATATAATTCATTTATTTGCACATGGGGGAATATAAATAAACTTATTTATTCATGAGAGGAATAATTAGTCAATTAAATAAATTAGCATTTATTTAATATTAGGGGGATATGATTAATTAATTACAATTATTACATAAATGTAATAATAAGAAAGTGGAAATATTAATTAAATAATGTAATTATTTAATTAATTATAAAGACACGTGCAATAATTAAATAATTATTATTATTTAATTACTTTATAGAAGAGTAAGTGATGAAGATTAATTAGACATTTAATAGTTAATTAATTGATTAAAATTAATTATGGACTTTAGGGGGAAATATGAATTTGAATTTAGAACATAGTAGAAAGACGCAAATTAATTAAAAATAAATATTATTTAATAATTTAAGAGGAATGCTAGTGAAATTGTTGCTTGTACGCATGTGACATTTTTAGGTGTCTACATTTTGCCCCTCTTTGATACACTACATTTTTTAGTGTTGTTTCAAAGAATATGAATTATGTCGCAG
Source organism: Thuja plicata (assembly GCA_018584345.1). Lineage (NCBI taxonomy): Eukaryota > Viridiplantae > Streptophyta > Pinopsida > Cupressales > Cupressaceae > Thuja > Thuja plicata. The sequence goes on from MU226848.1 coordinate 3,289,149, forward strand.
ATGCCCTAGCAGAAACAAGGTAACAACGAGGTAAGAGATGCCCCCTCGAGAGATTGTTTGTGCAAGAAAGACATTTTTAGAATATTTAATCTTTCCTTGGTTGTATTTATTTAATTTAAGATAAACCAAGGTATCCTACATGTATTTTTTCCTCTAGTACAAGTAGGAGGACATGTCATTTCTTTGTAATTCCTTTATTAAGAAAAATAGTTTATCCTCCTTAAGAAGATGTTGCCACTTTTCACGCACATATTATGAATGGTGGAATTCATATATTTGTGAGCTACCTTGTAACTCCTCTCCTCATATCTATTTAAGAGATGCTCATCTCTCATTTCAACATTATGATGTTATTGTAAATGAGATCTCTCTCTCTCTCTCTCTCTCTCTCTCTCTCTCTCTCTCTCTCTCTCTCTATGTGGCTTTGCCTCATTCATAATTCACAAGGGTCTTATCTTTTATTTTCCCCTTTCAAAACTTATTGTCTCCTTGTCTTGTCTCTTTTGGTTATTTCTCCAAGATATGCATTTCTCATGGTAACTATATTCTATACAATTATCTCTCTTGGATTCTTGATTTTTTCCTTTCATGGTATTAGAGCTAAGGTTACTAATCCGTGTTTGTGTGAAATTTGTGGAAGGTTACCATTTTGTGGAGCACACCTTGTTTTGGATACTTTTTTGAAGAGAGAGAAGATTGAGTCATTTATTAACTCATTTGTCCTTGCAAGTTTTTCTAATATCTATATTTTCTTTCTAACCCTCTTTGGAAGGATTTCCACCAAAGAGTTCCAGGTTCTTTGTATTTAAATATTTGTGTACTAACCCAATTTAGAAGGCTTGCCACTAGAGAGTGTTGTATTTTTCAATTTAAAAAAAAAAAAACCTTAACCTCAATTATGCAAATGCAAGGTTATAGTTTTTTCTCTTATCTCACAGTTTTTTTACAGGTTTATACTAATCTGTATTAATAATTTCATCTACAGGTTAATTATTTTTGTGTTTTCATTTATATCTATTTGTGTTTGATTTGCAGGATCAGACTTTGTTTATATCTCGTTGTTTATATCTCGTTGTTTAAATCTCTATTTTTTATAAACTCTATCTCTTTTCACACAAATATAGTTAATGTAGTTACTCCTCTATCTCTACCTCCTTTCGCTAGTCTCCACTCCCTTCAGTCTACAAAAAAAAAAGAGATTTATATCCTTGTTCTTTGCGTAGATTCCATGTTTGTTATACTGCACATCTCCTAATAATATCTTTTATGAAGGCTCCTAACCCTCTCGACTCCTACCAACGCATCCCTTTTTTTTCCTTCACTCCTGTCACTTCCTAATATTTCTCTAGAGGTGGCCCTTGGCATCCTTAGCATCTATCTATCATGACCCTGAGAAACTCTTTCTCCAAACAATGAAGACTCTCCTTAACCAAAGACAAAGTTGGGTGTCTTTTAATGCAACATATATCATTCAAACGCAACATATATCATTTTCTCCATCTATCCTAATGGCCCATGAGTTTCATAATAGTCAAGTAGTACTCCCAAACCATTTCTTCTCCATACTACACCTCTACCATTGTAAGGCAACCCTATGCATTCTCCCTCACTGCATGCTACCACAGTTGGACCGGGTCGTCTCCCAAACTCCACCAAATTTTGTGCGCTCTGTCCTCCCACCCTCTCAACTCTATCTCTTTTCCCCTCCCTCTCATGGAACAACTCTACCACCTGCTATGCCCCATTCTGATCGCAAGTTGCATATTGGCTATTGTTAATTTGCATCATTTAAAAAAAAAATTGAACATTGTTTATAATAGTTTGACTTCCTTTATTAAAATAATTTAAATCATTGTTATTTAAATAATTTGTTCCTAATATTTTTTAAATATTTTTTAAAATTAATATATAGATTTAATTAGCTTTTTTAATTAATAGTTTAAAATAAGAATATTACTTCATCTTTTAATAGTTTTACATCGTGTTAACAAAAATTAAATTTTTTTAATGTTTATTTAAACATTTCAAAACATTATTTTCATTGCGTTAAATTCAATTTTATGATTATTTGACATTCAATCATCATTGTTTCTTATTTGTTATTATTTAATCCTAAAGTTTATCTCTATTATCTTTACGTTATTGTGAAATTACGTCTACTCTTATTCTTGAGATTAAGTTAAACAATACTAACTATCATGCTTGGAAAACACATATTTCCTTCATTATGTATTTTAAACATATGTTAGATGTTTCTACTAAAGCTACTTATGTTCCATCCGCCACTGCTCCTCAAGTTGACATGGACGCTTGGAATGTCAAAAATGAGGAAGCACTTTGCCTAATTGGAATTTCATTGAGTCCCAAATTATATGTTTTGATTGATAACTGTACTACAACATATGCAACATGGGGTATTTTGAAAAACACCTATGATAGTCCTAATGAATCATGAAAGATTCAACTCCAAGATCAATTAGAGGATCTCAGGTATACTTATTATAAATCTATGGATGATTTCTTGTTAAAATTTGATTCCATTAAAAGTATATTGCATGGTTTAGGAGTCACTTTAACTTATATTCATTTAATTCATATTATATTAAATAAATTACTAATGTGCATTATCAACTTTCTATTCCTAGTTTAGCTACTTAATTAACTTATATCATTTTTCCAAATTTTATTGCATCAAGAGGAAGCAAAGTTGATTCAATTTGGTACTCTTAAATCTAATGAACATGCTTTTATGTCTAAAAATAAAAATCCAAATTAGTTTAGATCAAATAATAATCATAACAATCATAATCATTGTAATGCCCCACCAGGGAACCCAGGAGAAATTAACCTTAAATAAGATACTAAATTTACAGAATAGTTTTTTTTAAAGAGTTTACAATTCTTAAAGAATAACAATGCAGAAGCAATATAACATAGATATTACATACTCAAAAATGCAACTCATTTGCATATTACAAGTCCTGAGGATTCCATGATGTAGGATTATGTAAGATAACTAATCTACTAAACACAATAAACAATATATAATCTCCATAATGCAAAATTATATACAAGAACATCATTTCATAAATGAAATGTAGATACAATTGATACCATAAGGTATACATAACAAACCAACATCCATTGCATAAGTTGCTAGGTATGTGATAAAACCCAATATAAGGTACAATATAATAATCTAAGAATATCACAACTGATACAATGATACAAGAATACAACATAAGAAAGATAAGAGCAAGCCTCCAACAATGAAGGAAAAGAAGGTACAATTGCAAAAAGGATCATCCTAGCATAAAGTCACAAATGACAGATCTCAATGGTAATAAGAATCACTACCACCCGACCTCCTGGAACCAAAGGTCCACTCCCACCATGTTGAGGAGATAAAAATGGGCCCACACACAGGGGAAACCACCAAACAAGCATGACTAATGTAAAGGTACACTAGATAAAAAGGTAACATGAAGATTCCAAAGTTTAAAATATAAAATATTAAGAGACCAAACAAATGTACCAAATACTCACGTAGGAACCTAGAACACATATAGGGAAGTGTCATCACATACGTCTAACCCTTGAGTTTTTCCTAACAACCTCTCTGGACCCGGACACTCAAGTGATACAGACAAGGATGCTAACCATGCAAGACCTCAATAAAGCATCTTCTCCCACTCCCATCCTTAGCTTGTACTAGCACTCAAGGCATGGGCGAGGCACATATTTATCTTATTAATGTTTTCTCTCAATTAATTTCAATAATTTATCACCTATTAAGTCAACTTACAATGAGTGATCCTAATAGCCACTTGAGGGACCCAACGCCCATTGCAAGCCACTTCCCCTCTATGATCCTAGATAACCTACCCTAATGCTCCAACCAAAAGAACCAAAAGAAAACAAAACCAAAACCTTAAAGACTTCTCATAAATCATAAATTAAGGTAATCACTAAAGTAAATGTTGGAGCATAATGAATAACATATCATCCCATACAAGGATCCAAACTATCCATCCCATACTGAACATCTCAACAAATCAATACCAATTATCGTACTACATCACAAGATCAATGATCATCAGAACATCAATAGAACCCATCTCCAAACATGAAGTAACATAATCCACAAGGATTAGCATTCAGAACACATAACCACCATAATAGTAGAAACAAGGTGACCAAGTTAATTAGGACTCAACACAATAGTGGCCGTCACCTTTTTGTGGTTAAATAACATAATGATCAGGTCTCAATAACACATGACACCATTCACAAATGCACCTAGCAATACAAGAACCAATCGTGATATAAAAATGGTTATAATTTTCCAAAACATAACTCAAATAGTTAAAAGTATAAAATCACAAAATACTTTAGGTCTCAAAAGACAAGAATCCACTTAGCATTACTTTGCCCATATTGAAGCTTAATCAACACCAACCATCACATGATAAAATACATACATACAAAATGTATATAACAACTTATTAAAATTCAATTATGTAACATCATTATGTTATTAAATTAAATAACCTTATATCATAGATGACTCAATTAATAATATAAATATTTATCGTTGGGTTAAATATTAATGTCAATTCCATTTATAGACTATAAATTTAACTCCCATTTGAATTAATATTTAATCTTTATTTATTTCATAATGTAACCATAACCCAATTAATTATAATATAACTTAAATTATAAATTAAGTTATTTATAATTCCACCCACATTATTAAATCATCATAAATAAATTATTATAAACTTAACTCGACTATAACTCGTGTTACATCATAACTAAATCACAATTACATATTTATTAAATTATAACCACACTTACTTTAATAAATATATAATAAATTTTATCCAACTAACAATTAACTGGACTTAATTATATACATGAATAAAATCATCTATAAAAAGAACAATTAATATGTATTCTTTTTAAAAAAATTGTAATAAATAACTAAATAATTATTTATTTATTTTTTAAATTTCTGAAATAAATAAAATCTAATTTTTAAAAAAAAATTTGAATAAAGTCTGAAATGAATAATTTATTTTATTTTAATTTTTTAATTAGAATTTCTAAAAATAGAATCTCACTGCATGCAAATTCTAAAAAGAAAGTTTTTTTAATATTTTTTTTTCTAAAAATAGAATTTGTAAAAAAACATAATTTCTATTAAAAGGATAATCAAAACTCCAACATGCTTAATTCTATAATCATAACATACATTTTAATGGAATTAGGTTTAATTTAAGGGTCTTAACAAAATTCCTAAACAAACCCTAGCTTATCTTATAAAAGTTTTCTATTGTTCTCAAACACAATTCTAGACCGTTTCGTTCATAGATCTTAAAACCCCAATATCCAATTTGAAACCACAATAAATTTCTAAAGAAACTTCAAATACCCAGAGTACAGATCTGATGTGCAACCAGAAAAGCAAAAACCACATAATCATACCAATAACCCTTTCTAAGATTTAACAAACACAAAGTAGATAAGGAATTACACACAAAGGGGATTTCAGTATTTTAGATGTATAGAAGACGGGGATCTGAGTACTGAAATATCAAAGGATTCAAACCCTACCTCAACCACCAATTGATAGAAGCCACAAAGAACAATTCAAAACCTTGAAAATCCTAAGCTTTCACAATTTCCTTCAATCCAAAACCAGAGCCAAAAACATGTGAAAACCTGTGTGCAATAATGGCCAAAGAATCCTAATAATGAAAAATCTACTCAACCTAGGGTTTCCAAAGCTCATGCAACCCTAAAAGAGAACTCAATTGAAACTCAAATCACAGAAATCAGAACTCAACTTAAAATTGAGTAAAAAGAATTAATTATAATTATAATTAATAATTACATGCACTTTTTAGTTAACAACTTTAATTTAAACTTATATTTTAATTTTATTAAAAAAATGTGCAACTTTAATTGCATATTAATGTTTAATTAACAATTAATATTTTTAGCATATTAATAACATGCAAATTGATAATTAAATATCAATTCCTTAATTATGCTTTTAAATTTCATTTTTAGATTTAATAATTAATTAAATTTTCTATTTTCAAAATTGAAACTTTTAATTAAGTCTTTTTAATTAACACACATATTTAATTAATTCTCATTAATTAAATACCATCATATTTAATATTTCTAAAATTAATAAGATTTAATTATTTAAATACACAATTAATCTCATTAATCACTTAACCATTTAATACCCAAAATCACATCAAACCTCATGACTAGACAAAATGATGAAAGAACGAACTGAACCCAAAATACCACAATCACACACAAAGGAAGGGTTCACAAATGACGTCACCTTGAAGAATTCAGAAGGTAGAAAATAAGATACTTTTCCCCTATTTTAGGATAATAAATGACTTAAGTAGGGATTTGGACCTGCATGTTATCTCCCCTCTCTTACCATTGTGATATTGTGATAGGGCACCCTCATCCTGACAATTCAGGGAAGTCGATGCCCGGTACCTGCAAACCTACATCACAGAGTTGATCATGTACATAAAATATATAACAGACAATAATAGGGATCGGTCGATCGTGTGGATCTTACAATGTAAGTAACTACGTCTCCATCCTCTACCACATCAAACACAACATACAGAAATAATCATAAGTAATTATAAGAAGAATAATGGCAATAAATCTTGTCATACATTTATAGTTAGTTATAATGTTTCTAACCCTTTAGAATGGATTATTTATAGTGGTGCATCTCAACATGTTACATCTCATAGAGAATTTTTTTATTCTTTGCATCCTGATACTTCAAATATTCCTATTCAATTAGCTAATAATCATAGTTGCAAAGTTGAAGGTTTTGGTGATGTTACTATTTCTAATGGAAAATTGCATGATGTTATTTATGTTCCTGAATTGAAATCCAATATTCTTTCAGTTTCTCAATTATGTCAAGATTATAAGGTTGAATTTCATGAGGACATGTGCTATTTTATTGATCCTAAATCTAACCAAGTTGTTGCTAATGCCAAAATGGATCATGATAACTTATTTAAATTTTATGAGTGTGCCACTTCAAGGTACTCATTGCATGCTAGTATTGACTTTAATGTATGGAATGAAAGGCTTGGTCAAAATTTGAATTCTGATTATATCTCTTTGATGCAAAAATAAAATATGGTTGATGGATTGCCTAATATTGTTCCTTAAAATTATATGCACTGGTTGCATGAGTGGTAAGATGCACATGGAACTCTTTCCACATGGTCAATCTTGGAGGGCACATCATAAGTTGCACCTCATACATAGTGACCTTTTGGGATCCATGGAGAATAAATCCATCCAAGGATCAATATATGCACTTACTTTTGTTGACGATTTCTCTTGAATAACTTGGATCTTTTTCTTGCATAGTAAAGATCAAGTTCTTGATATATTTGCTGAATTTTGTATATTTTTTGAGAGGCTGACTGGTTTTAAGATTAAAATTCTTAGAACTGACAATGGGAAGGAATTGATGACATTAATTTTCCATTAGTATGAAAACAACACTTTCGATAAGCTTACACCGAAAGATAGGACATGAGAAAACCGAAGATTAGATACTAAGAGATCACCGAAGATGACTAAGTGCAAAGAGAACCGATGACACAAGTTAGTGTGTAAACCGAAATTGAAAAGATAGAAAGATAAAGTGGAACCTAATAGAGGAACCCCATATACAATTTATAGTGCATACCAACAAGACAGATATAGTGCAATCGATAAAACAAAACTGAAGGACAGTCAAGCATGACCAACAAACAGAACCAAAAGTCAGTTGCAGCCCGCAAAAAGTGGATCTGACTTCCACGTCAGATAAAGAAAGTGTATTCTATTTATAGGATATTTAATTGTTTTAAATCCATTTCTTTAGGGACAAGATATGTGAATGTAAGTGCTTTAATTAGTCTAGCTGATTTAAAACACATAGACTAGGAGATCTAGGTATAAGTTGTAAACTTAATCTTAGAGTTAACATTGTTTTTATCATAACTCGATGAAGTCAATCCATCTATAAATAGATGATGCAATCATTCATTGTTATGGATGAATAGATGATGTGAAGAGAGAGGAGAACATGAATGAATCAAATGAGCACATCTATGGATCAGATTGAGAATTTCAAGAACAGGGACAACAAAAGGTGAATTTGTTTAGCAAGAACCAAGAACAGAGCATACCGAGAATCAAAGGTATTATTCAATCATAGTTAAGGTGATAATATTTTTATGTGAACTAAATAGGATCTATATCATCAATAAGAGATTGAATTTACCAGGTCAATTTGTAATTTAATATCATTCTAACAAGTGGAGCAAAGTGTAAAAATCCTTTCAAGGAAGGTGGATTTAACCATCCAACACCAAATCTCTTAACCGAGTACACACTCAATAGTGTTGTTAAAGCTCTTAATAGAGTAGACTTTAATAGGTCTCCATCGATACTCCTAATAGGGTAGATCATTAGAAGTGATCAAATTGTAAGCCTTAACCGGCCCCTTCCAATCTGCAGACAGTGAAGATTTTGTGGGTGTCATCCCCACTGCAGTTTTTACTTCCTCATAGGAGCTTCCTACGATATCATATCTTGTGTTATGTGTCAATTTACTTTCATGAATGTTTTTATGAATGTTCACATGTATGTTAATGTTATGAATTGATATAACTCATAGCAAGATAGTATAAATCAGATCAAATGGATATACAATTGATTACAAAGGTTAATTGATAAAAGGGATACAAAAGTTTTGGAGGTACTGATTCACCCCTCCCCTCTCAGTACATACTTCCCATTAATCCCAACAATTGGTATCAGAGCTAAGTCTCTTCTTTAAAAGCTTAAAGGCTTAAGAGAAAAGATCATACAATGGAGAAGTACAGACTTGATAAAAATATTGAAAATAAAAATCTTGAAATTTAGATGTTCTTTGAACAGTATAAAGAAGCTAGAATCAGCATGAGACAACTGCTAGATGAAAGAAAGAATATGGCATCTTGCTTTAATGAGACAGATTATCATGAGGAAGAGATAGTAGATTTCTTTGAGTCTTCAGGATCAACTACAAGCAAAGCATCAGATTCATTGGAAGAAAGCATCACAAGCCTAACTGAAATCAATCTACATCTGGTTGGACAAGTTAAATCTTTGCAAATTGGTCAATAGACACAGATGGTAAGGATGATTGATGTCATGAACAATGCTAAAGAAGCTGAGCAAGAAATAAAGCTAGCTATCGATGATAGAAGAAATATCACAGAAAAGCTACAAGAAAAAGATTCTGAAATAAAAATAATTACAGAGCATCACCAGGAGATTATAAATCAGATTATTCTTATGAGTCGAGAAGCAAAAAGATTAAATGTTGAGCTCATTGAAAGAATAGAAGCTATCAGTGAACTGAGGGATGAGAATGAAAAGTTGGAACATGGAATAAGAATTCAGCAACAGCATAATGAAATTATCAAAAAGGTTGAAGAAAGAAATAAAAGAATGAATGATTTTCTTAATGGACAACGAAGAGTCAACAACAATACCGGTCTAGGTTTTACTGAGAATGGAGAATCATCAAATCAAGATGATCCAAAGAATGTCTACACAAATGCAAGAAAAAGAAATCTTACATGCAATCACTATGGAAAGCAAGGCCATACACCAAATGTATGCAGAGGAAAAATGATAGGTATTCCTAAAGCTACATCTTCATTCATAGGATTCTATTATAAATATAACAAGAAAGGACATAAAGCATATGAATGTAAGTCTGAGATAAACAACCAAATAATGAAACCTACATGGACAAATACTGTCCTACATGCAAAATGAATGGGCACACAACTCTTGAATGCTGGAAAAAGAAAAGGAAAGCATGAAATCCTAAAGGTCAAGAAACTCCCTATCAACCGAAGAGAGTCGATAATTAGTATGTATGGGACTAAAATACTTGGACAAGTTGTACATCATGTGGAAGATATGGTCACATTGCTACAAATTGTATGAGATAGTGGACTAGAAATTCTAGAGGCTAGACTAACCTTGAAATGGCATGCTTAAATTGACATAAAGTTGGTCATCTCAAGAAAGACTGCAGAGACCGAATGACATATACAAGAACATATCCAAACAGAAACACCATTAAAGACATCCGGAGAGCTAGAGACAAAATGTGGAGAAAATATTCAAGAAATGATGAAGCTGGACCAAGAAATGCAAATGGTGACACCCCATCCAATGAATCTGGTGACATCACCACCCCTACCTAACCAGAACAAGTAAGTATGGAACTGCATTACCCCAAGCTATTACTTTACATCAGTTCCATAATACATTTATATAATGCCAAATTATCATAAGAAAGATGCATCATGGTATTACTTGTTAAAATGTGTGAAAATTATGCTTTCAGGCATGTATACCAAAACCCGTCGATATACACTCAAAGCTAATATTTCCAACACTTATCAAGAAGTGTTGGTTAAAAGAAAAGGTTACTAAGTATAAAATGAGCCTCATCAGTAAATAAGCAAATGAACAAGTTGTCAGTGATACCCAAACTTGTCGCTAAAAGAAAAGTGAACAGTGACTGCTCTGAAATGTTTTAAGTGTCAGCGAAGGAAGTAATGTCTTCACCGACGAGCTCAGTCTTCATACACCAAGGAGTTGGTAAGAATTTATGGCATGTGTTTTAGGGAAATGGTTATAAATAGGGCATTGGAATAACTCATTTGTTCATGACACCCAGAGCAGAGCGACCAAGGCGATTCTTGAGCACAAAGAAAAGGGATCACAAAGTGACCATGAATTGACCACCAAGCACTTCTAAGTTGTTTAGGAATATTTGCAAGCAGTAAACAGTAAGTTCCAAAGAACCAACAACTCTAATTTTATGCAATATGTAGAAGCCCTAAATATCTAAAAATGGCCTCAACTTCATGAACCATGAAATCCAAGAATGAAAAGAAAGATGAGTTCAAACTCATCAAGAACACATCATGTAAGGAACCCAACTATAAGATCCATCCAGAGGTTTCCTCACAACCCGATGACACGGGTGCATTTTCATGCATTCTAACTAGGGTTTTACTGGTTGAAGATGTTCAATCATTTATACACTGCAAGATTGCAGAGATTGGAACATTAGAAGTTGAAGAATCTTACAAGAAGCTGTGAAAATATGATGGAATACTTAAGGAAGGAACAAACACATTGAATTGAAAGGGCTCACCAATGTTCTAATGTTTTTGAAGGTCTTCAAAACTGAATGGAATCGGTTAGTGATAAGCCAAATGCATAATAACAATCTATGGCTTGATGAACCAAAGGTAATCACCCGAGATGTAATTCATGTGATCACCGGTTACCCTATAACCAATAAAGTTAAGGCACTAAAGCATCCACCGAGGGCCGAGACTGAGAAAATGACTAGAGCCAAATGGGATGGCAGAGGACTGAAAGTTACAACAATAACTGATGATGAAATCAAGTTCGGTGCATGTGTTTTGGGCTATAAATTCTTCCAGGAAAGTAGACTAAATAGCATAGCATCAGGTGCAGTGGACACAGTGTTCAAAATTGTAAAGAAGGGGACACAATTAGACTTATCTGAGCTACTCCTGAATCAGTTGAAGGACAACCTAAAGACTATCAGGAATGCAAAGTCAAACACTTGTAAGTTTGGCTCATTAATAATGTGTATCTTCATTTATTTTCAAGAGACATTCCTGTCAGTTGGAGATGTTAAATGGGATAGCACCAAACTGGTCACCATGCAAATCAGTGAGCACATTGCTACACTAGGTGATAACTTCAAGACAGTCATGGATGAATACTTGAATGTATTCAAAGACTGAATGCAAAAGAGGGTAAGAATCCCCAAGCAACTCATTGAGCAATATAAGGATGAGATATGCTTCATGGTTGATACTGAAAATACTTATATCAAGCCTGTTGTACCAAGGACAGCATGGTTAGAACCATTAGAGGATGAGATCAACATTTATCTTTCTACTAAGGCAATTGATGCCTTGTTCAATGAACTACTGGACAAGAAGAAACCAAATTTTGGAACTTATGAAGAGGCTAAGACAAGAATCAAGTCTAGCCTAGTTGTGAAGAAAATTGTCAGGAAGAAAGAAAAAATGGTGAAGAATCTCAAAAAGATTATATCAACAACCGAGGAATACATTGAGCAAGATGAAGAAGTTGGATAGGAGGAAGAAATCGAAGAGCAGTTATCTGTTGATAAAGATGAAGGAAAGGATGACTCTGAGGAAACAGATTCAGATTCACCACCTCCACCACCAATAAAAAGGCCAAGGACAACAGCTACTTCTCAGACAAGAAGCCAAACATCAAAAGATTCTACTCCTTACCTCTAAAGAAATGAAAGGTCTGGACTTGCAAGAGGAAAGCTCCTGCACCAAAAAGAGGACAAAAAAGAAAGGAATAAAATTCATCAAAACCTGAGAGGATATAGAGGACACCGAGTAGGATGAAGCTATTGAAGTAAAAAGTGTCAAGGTAAAATAACTTGACTCTATTGATGACATTTGTGTATATATTGAAAATTTTAGATCTATTATAGATCCAAACATTAGAAAACGACCAAAACAAAATCAAGAAGATCAGAATAAAATTGAGGACGCCATGATAGTTAAATGTACAACTTCAAATATGTACCAGTTCAATTTGAAGGTAGTTATTTACCAAGGGAACTATTGGATAGATTATACTCACGTTGGACATTTGCATTGAAGAATGAGAAAGATATAAGAGAGAGAGTACTTATTTCTCTCATGCCACCTGAGTTAAAGAAGGTTGAAATTGATGAGATGATGGAGAAGTACAAAAAGGAGTTCTCACCAAAGCTGAGAGCATATAAACTCCTAGAAGGAAATCTTATTGATCTTGAGCAAGACATCCATAAGAAATGGTGCAAAATCATGAACAAGCCTATTGAGGAGGACAACCCTGAAAAAGACCTTCAACAACAATTTGTTGAGAAAACAACTCAAGATGATACATCCATTGAGTTAGATAAAGAAGAAGATGATACAACAGGCAACAAGACTCCAGATGTTTTAGATGAAACATGGGAAGACACCACAAATGACAACATTGTGGATACCAATGTCATAGACATTACAAATGACCCAACAGAGGAAGTGAATAAGGATGAAGATGTCACTGCTAAAAAGGCTAAAACTGATGAGCAAGACACAATAGTTGATACTACACAGATGAACATTCCAGCCAAACTTCCAATATTGATACAAGCTATCAATATCATGCAGGAAGAAAGAAAGTCACCTGAGAAGGATACTCCAAAGGATGCAGAAGAAGAAGCAAACAAGGATAACACCGATGGTCAGCAAGACATCGGAGATACTCAAGATGTAACCGACACTAATAAGGTTACTGGAGGAGATAAGAAAAAAGATACAGACACTCAAGATAAGAAAGAAGAGACCAAGACTGATGAAGCAAAAGACACCAATGAAGGAGATAAATCAAAAGATGATACTCCTGAGGAAACTGACAAGAGTGCTACCAATGATGTTAAGGTGAATGTGGAGACTATTGGTTGTATTCCAGGTTTTTCCTTCTTTTTCCTTGATTTTGTGGTCTTCCCTCTCCAGGTTTTCATGTTTTCATGTCTAAGAGCCTAAAACCTGTGAAAATTTTCAAAGTCTTAAACCCTAGCTCTCGTTCAATGTTCAAGTTTGAAAGAAAAACCCTAAGGCATCATTCGCTTATGTTTCTCAGTTACTTTTTGCATCACTTAAGTCATGATTACTCTTCTAATCGCTCAGTCGCATAACTTAAAATAGCATATTCCTTTTTATCCCCGACTTTGCGATTAGCCTGTGTCGCATTGCCTCATGTGATAACCGAATATTCCCTGTTCTTTCCCAGACTTCGCGATTCAACCTGTATCGCGTAATTGCTGAATCATTTGAACAGAGCCATAATATGTTAGTGGGCCCACAGATCTGTCAGGTGATCGCAAGATGTTTTCCACAGTTAAGAGTTTATTAAGAGACTTTGCGATTATCTTTTGTCGCATGATCGCTAAATAAGTCTAATGTTAAGTATGATGCAAAACCTTTAGTCGCACAATCTCCGAAAAGGAGGCCGGTTAAGCTCAAACTGCCGAGACTTGGTGACTAACCTTTTTATGGTTTGATAAAGCATCAGTTGGGTTGTCGCCAGATAACCCAGGTTTCAAATTAGAATGAGACATCTGTCAAGATGTAAGTGGATTTTAGAATGATCGCTTAAATCTATAAGTGTATTCAGCAACTACGAGACTACTTAAGGGTAACTGTTAGTCACAGGGTCTCGTTATATTTTAAAGGTATGATAAGTTACTTGGCGATTAAGTGATAGCCGTCAGATGAAATTATGAAAAGATCCTACGGTAGTCACCAAGTCTCCGAATAAAAGATCCTAAGGAGAAAATTCCTTGTGACTTAGTGGCTAAGGGTATGTCAGGTAGTCATGAGATGAAGTCTTTTGGCATTCAGCATCTGCATTTGGTGATCAAGCAACTAAGGGTTGTCGCACAGTCTGGTAGAAGAGAGATAACATTGGGTGACTAAGAAATAACTATGAAAGATAACACTAACAGTTAGTCGCATAGTCTGAGGAAAGAACGTGGGTTAGTGATAACCACTAGAGACTTAGATTTGCTTTGTGTCGTGTGATCGCCAAATGTTGACTCTAGTTAGTGAAGGTAAGGAAGTTGCACAGTTTCTATGTCTCTGGATAAATCATAGGTTAAGGATTGGGATCAGCGACAGAGAAAATGAATGCAGTCGCATTGTCACTTAATGTTAATTTCTATGAAAAGGCGCCAGTATTAATTATGTCAGTATGAATTATTCGGCGGCCAATCAAATTTCCAGATTTTGATTACTGTGCAGAAAAAGGGTAGCTGAGATGTATGATAGAGGGCCAATCCCAGGGTGACATGTCAGCTCATTTGAATTTTATAAGGTTTAGCCGAGGATTTAGTTTTACAAATTTGATTTTCCAGTCACACTCAGGAAACTACAGCTAGGTTTTCAATTATGTTCACAGTATGTGGAATTTAAGACAGAATTGATGTTCTGAGAATCATGAGCTATGTAGTTAGAATGGTTACTATAAGGAGATGATTTCTTGTTCATGTACATTCACCTTGCTTTCAGAGTTTCTAAACTTAGAGAATTCAGTGGCCAAAATAGAGTAAAATTTAAAGATTTACGAAGTTTTCTGTGATTTATACGTTCATTGTTCCCAGAATTGTGAACGGGATAGTCTGTGAGTCTCTATGACAGATTTCCTTCAATACCAGTAATGAAAAGGATAATTCAAACACTGAAAAATGAGCAGAGTAGTGAGTGTAGCTTCGACCAGCAAAGAAAGTGAGAGGGTGGAGGATGAGGCAAAGGGAAAAGTGAACTATTCAGATGAATTCCTCCATCTCCTGCCTGGTTTGACACAGAATAAGAAGGTTAATGCTAATGTCCTCATTGATGAATATAAAGATGTTCAAGATGCTGTGACTCCAGGAACAACAGGTTTTTCTCTCTTCAAGTATTTTTATAAAAATTCTGACAAAGCCATCCCAGTATCAAACCATTGGACCTGTGGTTTAGCTAGGTTAATTATTCTTGATGTCTTCTTGGATGTAGATTTGTTCTTAGACCTAGCCAATCACTAGGATGTTTTGTCTAAGACCATCATAAGGGATGATGGCACTACCTTATTAATTTTGAACAAAAATTCATTCATGCAAGCCTTCGGCTTATACAGCACCATGTCTACCAAATTTGACATGACAAAGCAAAAACAGAGGTATACTTTGAAGCCTGGGATTGCTAGGAGCTAGCTGTTAAAACATATGCTAAAAGAAGTGAGAAAGTATTTAGATCCTATGTCCGGGGACAGCCCATATTATTACAAGGATCTACACTTTTATATCAAGTATGTTGCCTATGCCCTGTGCAGAGTGCTCGGGATAGATGGTGACACAGAAAAGATTGATGCAGGGATTCTGATGATGGTGTTGGACCTACAAGAGGTCCACTCTAATACCAGTTATGATTATATTCAACACATTATAGATGAAATGCATGAGGGTTTCATTGCAACCCAGAAGAGAATGAATAACCCAAAGGAGAAGGAGCCTAAATTTTTACATTACTTAGTTCTTATGCATCTCCTTTTGCATTTCAATTTTGTAATCATGGATGTTAATAATTTAACTCCTTAGAGAGTCTATTAGTCAGGACCAAATCCTATCCAATTTTGGGTGAGGGTTTGGAATTACACTTCTAGGGAGTGTGAATATTGTGCCTTTCAAAATTGGATTATGTATCCAATAGTACAGAGTTTGGGGACAAGCAGAACAAGAATCCCATTAAAATTTATACAACTACTTAGGCCCTGTGAGTATACAGATAGCTGGGGTGGAAATCATAATTGAGGTGACTTCTTTTTGGAAGAAAATTACACAGTCATTAGGGTATATGGGTGTATCACCCACCTCATCTATTACCATATTATGTGCCAGCAAGGGTGGCGGTAATGGAGTTTATATGGAAGCTATTGTTGACAGACAATGAGCATTTTGCGCCACATAAGAAGGGGACTTTGACCCCTAGGCAATTTAAGATTTCTAACTTCACAATTGGCAAGGGTGCCATTGATGCAGTAGGTCAATGGTTGGAAAGATACAGGATGGGGGCAGCCCCTTATAGATACATTGATCCAGAAGGTTTTATGGCAGGGGTAAGGAAATTGTATACTCCTACAATCCCCAATACAAATGTCCATTGTGAGTGCATAGAAGAAGATGCAACAAGGAATCTCTTGGATGAAGATGATATTCATAAAAGAAGATTGAGAATTCAAGAATTGTTAAAACTGGAGAAGCAAATAAAGAGAAATGGGTTGAATTTTGGGGGTTTTTACCCTGATCTCCCATATTTTGATAGAATTAAAGCCATGATAGACAACTATTATGTTCTTATAGAGTAACTGGATATAGTTCTTGACAAGAAAGGTGCTCAGACACCTGATCATTCAGAGTCAGAATACAATAGTAGTAGTGACAGTGATTATGCACATCCTACTATGCATGCTTCATCATAGCAAGATATTGTTGAAATACCATAGTTGCAGGGAGCAGAGGGTCACATTATAGATTTGACAGTTGCTACCCAACCAGATGATGTAGAGGAACCTGCTGCAAAGAGGCAAAAATTAGAGATAGGTCAGCCTTCAACTGAAGGACAGAATAATAAGAAAGATAAGGCTAAGGCCTTAGTACCTGGCAATAGGTTATATGATCATAACCTAAGAAAGGCAATAAGGGAAGGTAAGAAACAACAACCTGATTTAGTTGATGAGGTTGAAATGCCCCTTAAAGCATGTATTGATGAGAGATTGATTTATTAGCAGGAGTTTTTAAATGATGATAATTTTGTGAAAACTGAGGAGTTTAAAGACTTCTTGAGATGGTACAAGAAAGAACAAATCAGAGCTGAGCTGACAGTTGATGATAAAGAGACCATAACTAATGAGGCATTGATGGCTCTGCAAAATTATGATCCTAAAAATGAGGATATTTCACCAGAGGATGCCAGGAAATTAGTATTGGGAAGTGGGATACTATTGGCTGAGGGTTGGGATTTAGCATCCGCCTTCATTATTGATCAAATAAGGAAACAACCAGATCTCAAGATGGCCAGTGAAGTGCAAATAGGTGATGTAATAAAAGGATTTGGGTATAGCCCAAAGTCTCAAGCCTTTACAATGTGGAGCTTGTGTCCAAAAGACAAAAAACCCCAAGTGGTGAACATTCAGGAGAATATGGTGGGAAATCAAATGGTCTGGACAATGAAAAATACAGGGGATTTGGAGATACCCCAAATCATGACACATTGGGCTCACTTGAATGTAGACAAAACTAAGCAATTGTCTGAAAGGTGCAGCACATTGTTGGAAGAGACTAGTGCATTGGCAAAAGACAGAGAAATGTGTCGAGTGCAACTTTATCAGAGGGATCAAATGATAAAGAAATAAGTGGAAGAATTGGAAACAAATCCTGAGGTGATGTATGTGCCATAGCCCCTGCAAATTGAAGATAAAGAAAAATTTGAAGAGGTGGCTGAGGAAAAGGCTGAGGAAGAAAAAGGAAATGAGATTGCTTTAAGAGCATTGAAAGGTGTGTTGCAACACAGAATTGATATTTTAAAAGATAAAGCTGATGTTATACTCAATGCTTATAACAAATTGCTAGCTTTGCACACCAAGGTAATGGGGTATTTGGCTATCCTCAACCCCTATTTTACTAAGTGGTCTACTAGGGTGCAGTTATTTGAGAAACTAGCATCATTGCAATCCCTGAGATCAGTTTTTCCAGAGATAGTAACAGAAGTTGAAGATGAGATCAAAAGAGTTAATATTGCTCTCTCATTCTTTAAGGGAAAATTAAACCAAATTAAGGTGAAGTTAAGCCTCTTTTCTGATGAGTTTAATAGATTTATACCTTTCTTAAGAGGAGATGATGATCAAGTGAAGGCCTTAGATGCCTGGAGGGGTGAGTTTGACAGCAAAATGCCTAGTAATGAGGCATTTATTTCATGAACTGATATTGATGTAGAAGGGTTCAATAAGATATTGGACGAAGATTTCAAGGCAGAAACTAACATCAATAAGTTTCTAGTAGACATCAAAAATATCACTGATGCGAGATGGGATAGGCAAAAGGTCCAAATACAGAGTACTCAGGACTTCAAATGGCCATCAGATGATGAAGTGAAAGCATGGGAGGTGATGACTACACCCAAGAGGAAGAAGCCAACACTAGAAGAAAAAATTTTGGATGATGAGTAGGGATGAGTACTTGGTACCTCACCATTGAAGACAAAGAGGACAGTTATTGCAAAAGGAGAATGTACGTAAATCTAAAAGCACGGTCATCCAGACTAAACATAACTGCTGCCATCTACTATGTACACTATCAGATCAAGTCACTAGATCGGGAGAAGAACAAAGAATATCTATTTTTATCTTTTTGACTTGGTCATTCTACCGCTTCTTCTCTCTCTTTCTTTTTGTCTCTTCTATAGTTTTAGGGTTAGGTTTTCTGAGACCATTTGAAGCTTTTAGCATCCTTTTCAAAGGGATCCCAAGATGGTTGAAGACCTATCTATATAGAGAAGAGTTGTATTTTAAAAAAAGAGGATGAAAATTAATGTAAAGAATCAGTCTTTCTAAATCTGCACCTGTGTTATTTCAAGCTTCAAAGCTTTTCTTATGTATGAAGGAAGGATTACATCAATAAAATACGATGCAATTTTACTCTTCTTTATTTTTGTCTCTTTATTTCCTGTGTATTCTTTTTTATGATTAAGATTGTAAGGCAGTCTGAGGCATTTTGGTTACAAGGTGACTATCTAATTACTTGCGAGTTTCTTTCATGTAAAGAACTAAGTTTTGTGAGTAGTTTCAGGAAGCATATCATTATTTAAGGATTTGATACAGTATTTTAGAGGTAATGAGATAATTTTTAAGGCAATTTATCCTAATTGCATGTAGGTTGTAAGGTAGCTTACAGTGTTTTGTTTATGTGAAACTTCAAGCTTTTGACTCTGTAACCCAAAGGATAAGCACTGATCTAGACCTGGGTCTGATAAT
>MU226848.1:3339343-3352057 GCA_018584345.1 Thuja plicata
TAATAAGTGATAACTTAATAATAAAACTTGGGGATTACATTAAATACAAGATTAGTTAGCATGTTGAGCATCCGGGGTCCAGAGTGACCAGACTAGGGTAAACTCAACTAGATGATGCTTGAGGGTCCGGGGTCCATAGAGACCAGTCCTAGGTAACTCAAGTATACGACCATATGATGACACTCCCATAGCATGTAGCCTAAGTCTCCTCCATAGGTCATGTTGTACCTTTTTATGGTTATGTCTTGGACACTTGGCTTTTGGATTTAGTATTTGGTTTATGTTGGTGTTTTGGATATCTTATGTATGTTCCTTTATCTTTGGATGGTGTACATGTGCTTTGATCTTGGATTTTCAATTGTCTTGATCTTTCCATCCTTGTGCTTTTGCTTTAGTATTTCTCGTTGTGATCAAAAAGCTTCTAGGATCTTCCTATGTGTTCTTTGTGATGGCTTGTATACCTTTGATTGCCTTCATGTTGTATACTCGTGTGTGTGGGCCTGATATTATCTCCTCAGCACGGTGGGAGTGGACCTTTGGTTCCACGTAGTCGGGTGGTAGTGATTCTTATTACCATTGAGATCTAATGGTTCTTCTTCTTGCTTGGATGATCCTTGTTGCAGTTATATCTTTGGATTCTTTTGGAGACTTGAATAGTTTCATGAGTTGTATATTTGTACCATATGTGTTTATTGGTGGACATCCTTTGGAGGATGTATCATGTTGTATTCATCCTGTTTATCTAGGAGGTTTTGATCTTATCTTATTAGTTGTGATCTTGTATGAGAGTGATTACTACATACCCTGCGACATGTGCAGAGGATGTGAGTTATGAGATGTATATTATTGGATTCATTTGATGTATCCTTTGTGTTAGTTCTTTATAGTTTTTATTCATATATTATCTTTCTTAAGTGATTCTACGTCAAGGAACCCTCAAGGATTGTTATATGTGTATGATTTGTTCTTATGTGTATGTCGTGTATCTCATTGCATTGCTTCCGCATTGTTATTATTATTGTTTGTAAAAATTTAAAAAAAAAAAATATCCTGTTAACTCAATTTCAAGTTTAGGTTAGTTCTCCTGGGTTCCCTGGCAGGGCATTACATGCCATGAAGCCTTAATGCCTAATTTAGGGTGACAACTCTAAGCCTGAATAGGCACATACATGCACTAAATCATACAGTCCAAAAATATGAACAACATATCTCATGAACTAATCATGAAATATTCACTACACACTACTCCCCCTAAGGAGTAGCCACCAAAACATCAATCTAGAAGAAGGAAAGATTTGTAAGCACACTGGAATGATGCAACTCAATGAATCTCTAGCTATGATCACGAGAGGAAATCACTCCAAGCTTACCTCAGAGATACTCAAAAGTATCCTTTGGCAAGGGATTCATAAAATCTGCAATATGTTCTTTAGTAGATACATACTCCAATCTAACTTCTTTCTCACTGACTTTGTCTCTCAAGAAATGATATTTAATAGAAATATGCTTTGTCTTTGAATGCAACACATGGTTCTTTAAAATATTGATAGCACTTGAATTGTCATAATAGATAGAAATAGGCTCATCAATAGTTAGTCTCATATCTTTCAACATTTGATTCATTCATACCACTTGTGTATAATTAACAACAACATCAACATACTCAACTTTAGTAGTAGATTATTGTTGGTGTAATTAAATATTCCTAATTAAAATTTACTTAATATTACTTAGGATAATTCATTGCATAGTATTTTATCATTGAGACACCTAGGAGTTTTCATCCTATTTAAGCACATGGTGTAGGAGAAATTCCACTCTATGTGGTGATAGTTGTTATCTCATTCCACTTTACATTTGAGATCCACCTTTAGTGCACATTTCACATTATCATCCTCATCATATGGCACATACTTCATTGCATAATAGTGAATGATCCACCTTTGGTTGACATGTGATTCCACCTTGTGTAGGTGATAGCTTATCAACTCCTTATTAGTCTCTTATTATGTTGCCTATATGAGCATGCACTTCTATATTGTACATCATCTCCAATATCTTCTATTGGCATATTGCATCATTAATGAGAATGCAATTTATTCTTGTTCATATCATCTCTCGTGTCTTTGTACTATTATTTGACCTCTAGATCCTTGGTTTATTGATATTTGCAAATTCTTACAATTATGATATACAATTTTGTTTCTTACTTTCCCATGAAACTAATCTCTTACCCAAGAGGAATGTGCTCCACCACTAGTGTTTTTTCTATCATCCACATTACCTACCCAATCTACATCAGTATATGCACTCAATGTGAAATCATTATATTTATCATACCATAAATCATAACCAGTTGTTCCGTTCAAGTTTTAGTATATCCTCTTAACAACAATAACATATGATTCATTTGGTTCTGTTTGAAATCTAGTAACAACGTAAACAACATTCATAATGTTTGGTCTAGTTTGTGTCAGTTACAACTGTTACCCAAATTTCCCATCCTGTCAAATTTTGGCTACAAGTGGAGTAAATGAGGCTCCCACAAGGGTAGAGCCCAGCTTGTATGGTTTCTATCATGATCTTGGTCTTTTCCTTACTCTTTGCATGTTTTCTAGGTCTAGTTTTAGCCTTGTTTATATCTTGAAAACCCTCCATGGCTTTAAAACCCTATGAATTCATGTAAATCCTAAGTTCTTGGTGGCCCAGTATAATTATTCATTACCTTTTCCATGCCACTTAAGTTCTTATTTTATCATGTGCGCTTTAACTTTTCCTTGGTTATCTCTTATTCGTGCAACCCAGAGGGGATATTCTTTTTCATTCAATGACTTCAATATTTCCTTACTCACGTGATCTCGAAAGGAAGTGGAATATGCTCTTTTAATTGGGAGATTTAACACGAACCATTGATGCATTTTTGATCCTATGGCTTGCACTAGATCTCGAGATAGTCAAAAGTCAAGTGTTTTTATGAGATTAAGCATAGCTATTAATACAGTTTTGATCCTATGTTGTGCGCTAAGTCTCATGGTGAAATATGATTCAATCAAAACATTGGGAGATTCAACAACTCAGTCTATCTCGTGATCTCTAGATAAACTTAGAATTAAATTTTGGTTTTCTTTTTGCCTTAGTCATGCAATCTCTAAAAGGACTTGAGGCTAAGTTATTTGTTCTAAGATCACACGTGGATCATTGATCATGTTCTAAATCCTATGGCTTGCATGAAGTCTCACAATAAAACCTTGAGTTAGCTATTCTTCCAGTGACTTAGATTCTTCCTCAGTTGCGTGATCTCAAAATGAATTAGAGTTTCAATAAGGTTAAGTCAAGATCAACTTAGGGTTTGCAATGATTGAAGATGATTTGTTGATTCAGATCTAATTTTGTGAATGGCATGTAATCTCAGAATAAACCCAAGAGTTAGAAAACCTTCCAGTGACTTTGAGATTGCCTTATTTGCATGATCTCAAAATAGATCATGGTCAAGATAGTTAAAGTCAAGTTTTGTTCAGAGTTAGTTATAGATGGAATTGTGGTCATTGATCAAGATCTAATCTTAGGGCTAGCGCTAAGTCTCATGATGAAACCATGGCTAGGATAGATACTTGGAGACTCAAATATACGCTCATTTGTGTGATCTTGGAATGAATCAAAGTTGTAGTAAAGTTAAAGTCAGGTTATGATCTGAGCCATTGATCATATTTTGATCGTGTGGTTCTCTCATAATCTTGCAATGAAAAGAAATATTCTCTTAAGGTTTAGATATTTTGTGTAGACCGTGGATGTGTTTTTAATCAAATGGTTGTCTCATGATCTCACAATGAAATGAAATATTCTTATATGGTCTGAAGATTAAGTGTAGATCTTTGATCAAGGTTGGCTCTTGTGGTTCTCATGAAATCTTGCAATAAACTCAGAGTTAGAGAAAATATCTCGCGACTTGGAGACATAAAGGATTTTAGATACCAGGGTTAATGATGAGTCAAAGGAAAGTTAAGGCTAAGGTTATAACTAAAAATAAAGAAACAACAAGTAAGTAAGATCTAACGATGGGCGTAATCCCTCGATGGCCAAGATGAGGATAGTTGAT
Organism: Thuja plicata; assembly: GCA_018584345.1. Classification (NCBI taxonomy): domain Eukaryota; kingdom Viridiplantae; phylum Streptophyta; class Pinopsida; order Cupressales; family Cupressaceae; genus Thuja; species Thuja plicata. The sequence goes on from MU226848.1 coordinate 3,343,440, forward strand.
CTTTAAGGCATTGCACCTATGTGTTGCGTGGTTTGATTAGATCCAAAGTAAGATACCTGAGTAAAAATAAGAAAAGATCCACGACTGCATTTTAAACAGAGTGAAGTCTTTTCTCTCAGCCATTGATATAGGCTCCTCATGCCACCTGTGACCATTGTAATTGAAATATTCAAATATTCAAATCTGATTTCAAGGTTTCATGGCAGTGGCATGGTCTTTCAAGTTGCAGACAGGGTAGATGGATCGAGATGACTTTTTTGATCAAATTTATGGTGATGGGAGATGTATTCATGACTGTATCTGATCTTCTAAGATATTTCCCAAGTGCATTGATGAGAAGACTTGACTATCTTAGGGTTTCTATATTGTTTAATGAATATATATTGTAACCCTAATTATGTCCTAACTGATCGATGGATTGACTCTTGAGCCCATGTGCTAGGGGAGGTTGTATATAAGTAGTTTGAGAATCTTTTTAGCTAGGTCTTTCAGCTTATGCAAGACTTTATGTGGCATTCTCTCTGCCCTTGGGTTTTCATTTGTTTGTAATTTCTCATTGAATTCTAGATTATGCAAAGGTTTTTTGTGTCATTTTCTCTATCCTTAAGATTTTTCTTGTCTATATTTCTCTTACTGAAGCATAATACAGTGGTTAATGTTAGAGAAATCTTGGAGTTCTTGAGCCTTCTTTCTTTCTGCATCTTTGTGCACTACTGTGGGTGATTTGATTTAGAGAATCTTGTGGATTTTGTTCATCCCTTATTATCTTGTCTCATTCCTATGCATATTTTCTAGAGTGGATGTTTGTTTGTAGGTCATAGTATGTGTCTATCTCCTTGGATATGCTATTGTTTATGAAATCTTCTCTTTCCTTGAATAGCCTCTTTTAATTTCAAACCTCTCTATGAAATACTTATGCAAACCTATTCATAAAGTTGTGTTCTACCAGATTTAGTAATTTCATGCTAGTTTTGGTCACTCTATTATGATTCATGTTACCTTTAGTGTATCACCTAGTAGGATAATTTGCTTTTCAATCATTTCCCTTCAGTTCTCCTTTTATCCCTTTTCCTTCCAAGTTTTCCTTCATGTTTAAAAGAAAATAAGGTGATTATCCAAGAGGAACTGGCCTAGAATCCGGAGGCTTCACTTCAGTTAGCTGAGGTACCACAACCTAGAAGTGATTCCCATGTTATACTATATTGTTAAGCTCAAGCATTTAGCAGGGTGCAAAATTTAGTGTATAACAACAACAACCCACTGATCATTGATCTGTATCTCATTTGATTTGCATTAGGTGTATCATCAATATTTTTCAAATTACAACCGGTAATCATAGGTGTACCAACAGGTTTTGAATCATACATACCCAATTTCTTCAACAATTCTTTCACATACTTAGATGGAGAAATAAAAATACCTTTATTTATTTGTGTAAATTGCAGTCCAAGAAATAATTTCATCTCACCAATCATAGACATCTCAATTTCCTATTGTATCTCATCAGAAAATTCTTCACTCAACTTATCATTTCAACCAAAAATTATATAATCCACAAAGACTTCAATAATCAAAATGTTATCATCAACAACTTTGAAGTATAGGTTACTCTCAACACTACCTTTATTGAAACCAATCTTCAATAAATACTTATCTAACCTCGTATACTAGGTTCTAGGGGCTTTCTTCAATCCATATAAATATTTCTTCAATCGAAAAACCATGTCATCTTTATCAGTCAAGGAAAAACAATTTGATTTCTCAATGTATACTTCTTCTTCCAACTCTCCATTCAATAATGCAGACTTAACATCCATCTGATATACCTTAAATTTTTGTAAGTAGAATATGTAAGAAACATTCTAACAACTTAAATTCTAGAAATAGGAGAAAATATCTCCTCAAAATCAATACCTTCCATCTAAGAATAACCCTTACAGGAAAGTCTATCTTTGTTCCAAACCACTTCACCATCTCAATTCAATTTTTTTACGAATACCCATTTAGTACCGATCAAATTCTTATCCACAGGTGTAGGAACAAAAATCTATGTCATATTATTTTCAATCTATTCTAATTCCTCTTCCATAGCTTCGATCCAACTTTCATCTTTGCATGCTTCCTCGACATCCTTAGGCTCAATCTTAGAAATCAAACAAACCTCATTCCTAGCAATTCCTCCTCTAGTCTAAACACCTTTGTTTCTATCACCAATAATCTGATTCTCTGAATAATTTAACTTTACATACCTTGGAGTCTTTGGATTCACATTTGTAGATAATTCTTATGTTTCCAACTCTTTGTCATCTCAAACTTCTTCAATTTTTTCTACAAATCCATTATGTCCCCAATTCTTATTCTAATTCTGATTCTGTGCTTGCACAATCTAACTCTCATCTGATTCATCTGATTCATAACTGCAAGATCTAACTAGTTTCTAAAAAATTTCATCCACTTTCACATTAGAACTCTCAATCATCTTTCTCAATCTATGATTATAACATTTGTATTCTTTTCTCTTTGTAAAATAACCAATAAATATTCCCTCGTCACTTCTAGGATCAAATTTTCCTAAATCATCATCTCTCTTAGTGTTACATTTTCATCCAAAGATTTTGAAATACTTCATAGTAGTCACAGTTCTGATTTCTTCAATAGCAACAACTTTATGATTGTAAGTAGGAGGTAAGGATCCCAAGATTTTATAAATAGTCTCACCATCATCCAATGTTCCACTAGTGAATCTAATTCCACAAACAAGCCTAGTGATCTTATTCGCATAGGAAGTAATGTTCTCATCTTCTCTCATCCTCAATGTTTCATATTTTCCTATTAGACTCTATAGCTTGGATTTCTTCACAAACTCATCTCCTTCATATAATGTCTCCAACTTTGTCCATACTTAATGTGCAATTTATAATCCTAAAATTTTTGTATACTTAGTATCAGATAGGGCACTCTTCAAAGCTTCTTTTTCTCTCATATTATACTTTAATTCTTTCTTCTCATCAATAGTCACAGTAGCAAGATCAAAAGGAGCCCAGTAATTTTTCTTTGTAATAGTCCAATTTTCTTCAGTAAGATATCTCAAGTGAGTAATCATCTGGTCATTCCATATAGTATAATTTATCTCATCAAATCTCAAACTCTCCTTCTTAAAGTTTGACATCCTGGATCTCCTCAAGAGGTCAAGCTCCCCAAAGAGGATACCAACTCTGATACCAATTGTTTGACCTTTAGAAGCATACACAACTGAGAGGGGGGGGTAAATCATTTGTGCCACAATATCATCAAAATTTAACACCCTTATAAACTTTTATATTAGATCTGAATGAAAAACATGAAAGCAAGATCATAACACAGTAATTAACACATAACACCAATATTTTTGACGTGGAAACCCTTTTAGTGGAAAAACCATGGTGGGGATGGAATCCAAAAGATGAGTTCACTCTATTAAAATTATTATACTTTGTTAGGAGTATTACTATGGGGATTACACATGCATTAAGACACACTTTCTAGATATCACTACTCTAATACAACAAGGATCTCAATCCCAAGGAAGGCTCACTACCTTAAAACAATATCTTATCTCAAATCATGGAGGACATATTATACAAGCTCACAAAATAATAAACAACATCTTTGATAAGACAAAAAAGTTCCAATAAAGTACAATAAATCTCTGCCTCAATTGCATATTCCACTCATACCTCTTATCTTTAACATCTCGCACTCTCTCACCCATTTTGCAATTATAAATGATTACATGTGTGTGTGTGTGTGTGTGTGTGTGTGTGTGTGTGTGTGTGTGTGTGTGTGTGTGTGTGTGTGTGTGTGTGTGTGTGTGTGTGTTAGAATTCTTAGGTACTAAGAGGGGGGTGAATAAGTATAAACAAGTAATGAAAAATTCAACCACCAACTTGAAAAACACCAATATTAATTTCCAAACCACTAAGCATAAAATTGAAGTAAGTAAATTGAAGTAAACAATGTCAAGCATCAACAAACTCATCACACATGACACAAATATTTTTATCGTGCAATCCCCTGGTTAGAGGGATAAAACCATGGTGGGGATGAAACATAAAAATCCCACTACTACAGTAAATGAGTTTTCCCTGTTAGGAACTACAAATACCCTTTTTGAGGGTTCACCCTATTAGGAGTGACTAGCACACTATTAGGAGTACAATTAGATTAGTTATGATCTACCTCACTAGAGGATTTCAAAACCCTATTAAGAGTTCACTCAATTAAGGAATTTCCAAAAAGAACATGTTAGAGTTCACCTAGTTAAGGGATTTTTCTTGTTGAAACTATTAGGGAACAACAAGATGAATGATCTAGATGTAGTACCGATTGCTTGTTAGATCCAATCTATTCTTTGTACTCTGTAACTTCTCACTACACTCTTTCTATCAGTTATCTGGTTGCAACCCTAAATAACTCTGATTAAAATCACAAAACCCTTATCATATTACTCACAACAACAACCATTTCAATACGAGCAGTTCCCATTGTATACACAACTTGCACTGACATAAAACACACCAAAAATGATCTTCAAATAATTCCCTGCATAAGCACCACATGAAAAAGTTATAATCTTAATGTATAACATGTTTTATCATGACTGTATTAGATCAAGATAAGATCTGCAAGCTATATCTCCAAAGTAGTCAAACACATTTTGACTTCTCTAATGAAACACCATAAATTCACTTCATATCATTACATCAATCAAATAAATTCTAACTCACCACTTCTATAACCTCTATTCCATACATCATATCATTAGATATCATCACACATACTATACAGCTCACTGATCTAGGATCTACCTAATGTTGCTAAAGAACACAAGTGTTCTACCAGTCTTAATATCTGTGACAACAAAAACTCTCTTACCAATAAACCAAATGAGTTGTGGTTGGAACCATAGTGAAATATAAATATGCTGATGTTGTATATGTGACCACTTCTCAAAATTTCACTTCTACCATGATCGTTACTTAAGTGTTCTCTTTGTCTACCAATCTTCTGGTCTTATCCAATTTCCTTCATTATTGATCATGAATCCTTCTTACCAATTGTGCCTTTAATTCACCTATTGTAGTTCATTATTGTACTAACTTATTTTCCATTAGTGGCAACCAAATAAGTGACTCCTTATGACTGTGCCCCAAAATTGATCAGAATTCCAACAATGTCCCCTTTGGCATTGATGGAAAACATATTCTAACTAATTACAATCGTGCAATCACAATTTCCATACTAGAAGATTAGATAAAAAGAATATATACCAACTTATGACTCCCCGTCAGTATATAGCATAAACTAATATAGACTAATTCTAACCCTATACATATACTCCCCCTTTGACAACAATGCCAAAGGTACAAAAACTAAAATATGTACACTAAGACAAATCTTACTTACATCATGTCAAAGATCATCTTGAAGTTTATCTTTGGTGAACCCAAGGATGTTTCCCATGCATTCTACAAGTATCCCAAAGAAATAATTTTCTCAAATAGACTAGAAGAAAGCTCCTCCATGTTATCTAGAGTGCTTGTGTCTGGTAAGGAAAGTATGTCTTCTGCCTTCTTTACATTCTATTGTATGACCTCTACTATAGGTGATAAGGAAGATTGAAGTTCTAGTAGGGTAAGCATTTTGTTTTCTTTCTCACGTTGGATTTACTTTATCATGTGTGAAATTTTCTATACCTTATCACTGAAAGTAGAGACTAAGCTCGAAATAGGATCAAAGTGACTTATTAATCTCTCTATCTCCTTTTCAGATTCAACTTTTTTCTCCTCCAAGTCTTTGACAAAATTAGAATGTTGTGAAACTTTAGTAAACAATTATTGTGCCTCAGCCTATTACTTTATAAAATCCTCTACAAGATAATGAATTATTTTGATTAGATTGTCATTGTTGGCAACTAACATCAAGTATAGAGTACTATGAGATAAGAATAGACTATCGGAAAAAAGGTTATGATTATCAGAAAATTTTATGGGAAAGTTTTACAGGCAAAAGGAAATGAGAATACCAAAATCAGGGACGATATCCTATTATCACAATGGCCTATGAAATAATCGATAAACCCTAATTAAGTGAGATATAAACTTTAAAAAGGGATCAGAGAAAGAAAAAGATATATAGAAGATATAGCCAAGATATAGTGGAGAGAAGAAGAAAAAAGTGACAAGTAGAATATGAACAAGTATCGGTGAAGTCTAGCAAAGCGTAAATTAAAAAAAGGAACATAGAAGAATGAGATCTGACAAGATTTAGGAGAAATCAATCATAGGTCAAATTTATTGTTGATTTATCCCTAACAGTTAGCAACAAGATTGTGAAATCCCTTAATCGGATAGTCTCTAATGTGACTTAGAAGTTCTATTCAAGAACTTATTATAAATCCTTTAACAAGGTGAACATTGTATAAGTGGGATAAATTTTTTAATAGATTAGTCTTTAACAAGACTTTCAATGCTCCTAATAGGGTATTAATTACTCCTAATAGGGTAAAGTCATTCAGAAGATGGCATCTTTGTAAGCTCTTAACCGAGGCACCTTATTATTGTAGTGATAAGTTGTGGGTCTCATTCCCACCATAGTTTTTCCCTCTTACCAAGGGTTTTCTATGACACCAAAATATTTTGTCAAGTGTTTGAGTGTTTATTCATTACATGTATGTTAATTTTCAAGTTATCATTTATCGATTAATATTGCAACAATTTTCAAGAAAAGACAAAACATATATCGGTATAGGTAAACATAGAAGTTTAAGTTTGAGATTGATAGGGAAAAATTGAATTGTTTGAGGTACTGATTCACCCCCTCCCTCTTGGTTCCTAACCTAAATCTTTCCAAAAATTGGTATTAGAGTGCATTGGTTCTCTAGGAGAAAAGTTTAACAGCTTTGGAGTAGATCTGGGATAATGGAAAGTTATAAGTATCAAAAGAAGTTAGAGGAAGCCCTACAAGATGCTAATGAAATGATCCATGAATTGAAGAAAAAGCTAAAGAAGTCATTTGAAAAAAGGAAGGAAATAATAGAAAAAATAAACATGAGCCTTGATGACCTCGACAGACTATCAGAAGGAAGTATAAACTCTGAGGAAGCTGATGCTACTATTGCTAATATATTGAGAAAGAACAAAGAATTACTTGAACAAGTCAGGAATATGAAGAATGAACATGAAATTCAAGCCTTGAGAATGACATAAATACTAGAAAGGATGGGAACTTCCAAAAGTGCCAAAGAAACTCTTAAAGAAGAAAAGAGAGATGTTGAAGAAACAATCACTGGAAAAGACAACAAAGAGAGATTCATGCATAGATAGAACTAATAGAAAGTACTGGTGACATAAATTTACAACTACAAGTAGAAAATTAGAAGCTGAAGCAAGAGAATGAAGACTTCAAGAACAACCTGAAAGTTGAGAAATAAATCAATGCAAGACTCACAAAATTTGAACAAAGCATGTAGAAGATTGATGAACAATTGAAAAATCAGATAAAATCAGGTGACACTACCAGATTGGGATATATCACTAACAACACTATGGAAACTAGAGAATCATAAAAATCTAGAGAATTAAGTGATATAGAAGATAAGAAACCCTATAAACCTACTTGCTACAATTGTGGAAAATATGGTCACACAACAAACGTTTGTCAAAGTAAACAAGTAAGTTCTATTGGAAACACACCTTTCAATGGTTATTTCTATAACTACAACAATTTTGTCCATAAAGTATATGAATGTAAATGTTCAGGTTTAGAATTGTTACCTTTATCAGGCAATAAGGCTAACAACAACTCTATCTGACAATGGAAACCTTCCCTAGCTGTGGGTGGACTATGATTGGAAAGGAATATCTCGATTCTAGGCCGGATCCTATAAAAAATTGGCTATCACTTTACTAACCTGAATAACTTGATGGGAAAGGGGAGAAGGAATTGTAAAACTTAGAAAATAAAGGTGATACACCAATGACTGATTCAAAAATCAGAAAAGAAAACAACAACTCCAGACCTAGTTCACAATGAATTTCAAATGATTGGAACACTTTTCATCATATAGGCTAATGAATTTGATAATTAGGGATTAACCACAAACTATTGAACTCTTAGCAACATACACTTCTCAAATAAGGTTTGATTAACCAGACTTATCAATCTGGAAGGAATAGTGAAACATTCACATCCAAAATCAAAACCAAAATTATAAACACTTACTAATGAAGATGGAAAGGAATGATAATCTAAACATAAAGATGAGCTGTAATCTGGTATATTTCCTTCACAATTTCTGCAAAAAATGGTTACAAAAGTGACCTGAAAAACATCTAGGAACAATACATTCACTAAAATGCCCTCTTTTCAAAATCTGCAACCCTTAGAAAAGAAAATCTTCCTTCCTAAAAAGGCCTCCAAAACCCTAATCTGGGAATGCCTATCTCCCCCAAAAATGCTCTATTTTGGCCATAAATCATGCCAAAAATCTAGCCTATATGTCATCAGAATGAAAAGTCCACCATCTCCTAAATTTTGGCTATATACAAGGAAAAAATTTCCTTTTATATCATAAATTA